>MJUT01009469.1:213918-232711 GCA_002080005.1 Gigantidas platifrons
ATTTTTTTTTATTATTTCATGCGGAATGGGCAGCAAATAGAAAACAATAGGAATAGGAAAAATGTAAAAAAAAAAAAAAATATCAGATACTAAAAGAAATAGTAAATATCGCCACACGAGGTGGTACTATGTGATAGGACTATGTGTATTGCATACAACTTTGGTTTTGTTTGTCTTCTGTGGTAGTCTTTACATACAAGTTATACAAGGTTTTATTCATGATGATCACGAAGATTTAATTAACAAATATGTCATGATGATACGCGCAACTAACAATTTTGCTGTCGTAATTCCCATAAGTCATAGCGATTTACTATTTCCGGTTTGACGGATTTTATCAATGAATGCATTCAGGCGTTAATGTAGCGACCAGCGGGAGCGTAATATAACGACTGGATTATTCGGGTTAACACATACCCATTTAAAATCTGTAAATTCGTAACTATTGTCTGAGTTTTACTATGCCCAATAAGTCTGGTAGTGACGCGTGAACAATTGGTAAATGTTGGGATACACAGCAAAAACACAATAATTAAGTTAAGACAATGTGTTAATATTCATAGGACATCCAGTGCATGACCTTTAAAAAAAATACCGCACTGTCGGACCAATCTCTAAATCAAATATCAAAAAAAAAATTCGTAGAAAGAGTCAAACTCGATACCCCTAACACTAATACGTTTCCACGTTCTTTGATGTAGACATAGTACGATATAGTATTTCCATAGTGGCAATATATAAATAAAGTAAACGATGCAAAAAAAAAAAAACCTGTGTTAATAAAAGTATGTCTCGATAGGATCAAATATGCTTTCACAAAGATAAGACAAATTTATTATCTAGTAGGTGAATATCTTTTTACCTAATGCATTTCAGTAGGTAACATTGTAATGCATGGTCTCTAGTTGGCTTATGTTAAATTCATGCATTAAACAGTTGTTAAGATATTTGTGTATTGTACTTATTCATAACTGGTGGAATTTTCATGTGTCAATGCATACTATTTTCAGCATTGAAAGTATAAAGATTTAAAAAAAAACACAATAGCCATCTCAAGTTTACAGAAATTTAAGTAGGTAAGTGAATTATCTGTTTAATATGTACTGGACTATGATAACATATCAACGAGATATGAATACCCGGAAATACAACACTGGAATTTACGATATCCGTCTTTCTTAGTATGGGCTATTCTCGTGTAAAATGAAAGTTGTCACGATGGATTATTTTGACCAATATACTTAAATAATGTGATAAAATGAAGAAGAAAAAATACCACAGTTTCGGAACAATACCATAATCCAATAGAACCTAGTGATATTTCAGTATAATAACACTCCTGATGATCCAGGACAAAAGTTACAGGTATACTATATGTTGTTATTGTATTTTAATAAAAATCATTTCTGTAAATTATATTCCAAAATAATTTAATCAAATAAACCGTTGATCTTAATAAAAAAGATCAACATTCTTAAAATAATATTATATTATATGGATACACAATACATTATTTGCTCTCATACATGGATAACATTTATTTTTAGTATTAAAATGGTGAATACTTGGAAAAGCAATATCCAGAACGTGGGTGCAGGTGTATTGTGCAATGTCATTGTTGGTTTTATACCTGTTTTCATCGGGTATTGAATTGTATAACTCGTCAGATATAACGTGGTATTTAAATATGTATACCTATACCAAGGATGTATTACTATATTCATCCTTACATATGCTAAAGGTAGATGTCTGTTTTGTTACGCAACGTGTCTATCAATTGTAAGACAACTTGAAGAAATGATAGAATTTTAAAATAAATAATAAAATAAAATAAAATCTTAATTACATTATACTTTTTGTACGTGGTGTAGGGGAAGATTAGCACCATTACATAGCAGGATCTTTCAGCTAAAAAGAAAGCAAACCCACATATGATGATAAAATATTTGAAAGCAGAATATTTCCAACCGAATGTCGGATTAAACAAGAACATTAAATGTTAGTCCTCTGACTCGTGTGCTTTCTATTATCATGTTGTTCTCATGATTGACATTGTGATGCATGTTTACATTTATAATTTTCATATATCACTCTTGGACACAAGCTATTTTTATCAAATGATTTACAGCCAAAATCAGTGAAGTGGGACCAACAGACAAATACATGTCCAACAGCATTTTCACACTCAAAACATATACTTTTTAGATGAGAAGCTGTTGATGAATTTGATAATTGAAGTAGCCGTATGTTTCCAATTAAAATACCAAATTTGGTGGGATTCTCTGGGAAAATAATTTTTTTATAGAATTTTAAGTAGCAGCTATACAGTAAAAATGCAGTGTCCTTTTGCAAATGTTCCTACGATATTGGATGTTTTTTGCATGAAGATGCATGAAAACTATTATTTTTCGGGTATTTTTTTCTTTCTGTTTTAATACTTTTTTTGCTTAAAAAAAGCAAGGTATGCGTATTTGTTATGTCAAGATTTTTTTTTTATGTCTTGTAAAGTGTCCATTACTTCTTTGTGAATTACATTACCGCCATTGAAAATGGGTTTTCCTAACCAGTATTGTGTGTGCATATAAGACAAAAGGCCTAAATGAAAAGAATTGAACCCCCTTAAAACGAAAATGCAACACAAAGTGCAATATAACATACAATTTCACATAGGCAAACCAAGAAAAGTGGACTAAAAAATTATTTTTTTAAGAGTGTGAACTACGTGTCTCCTATTACTGATACTTAGATCACAAGAATAATAAAATCATCCCTATGACAGAAGAATGTTTATGTCCCGATTATTAGTAAGTATTTACAATGTTTAAAAGTGAATTACGTTACGTGAACTACGTTACTATGACAAATTTAAACTTAATATTATTCATATAATATTCTTAAAATCTTTCCTTTAACACTGTTTTTCTACTGGAAATATCCATTGCAGACAAATGTTAGTTGGAAATTGCATTTATTTTGATATTTAAAGGACTAATGACACAAAAAATAAAATTGTCGATTTTGTTTGATTTGGTCATTAAATAAACTATAAACATTGTCTTAATTGAAAATAACGCCCTAGGACGCCCATTTGATTGATTATTACCTTTTGATATCTCCGCGATCTGTGACCTCTACATTTTAATGAGCTGAGTGGTCACGTGATTACGTGAATTCAATCAACGATAATGATTAAAACCAGTGCGTTATGGGGTAAGCATTTTAAAAACCACGATTGGTATCTTAATAATGGTGTGTATGATAAAGGCGAATGAAAATAAAAGAGAACAAACATCGCTCGAATTATAAATAGAAAATCAAGAACTGTCATATCGAAAGTACTGTCAATTTCCTCAGTTACTCACGCGAACACAGATAACGTAATTCACATATGGTAACGTAGTTCACCAGATACATATATGAACTTACTCGTATTCACTTTTGTAAATTAAACTACATGTTTAGAATATGACAGTGAATTCATTATAAAGTATTAAGCTTCGTCGAATGTAGAAGAGTTTTTCGTTAGGAAAAGCAATAAATTAGTCCGTTTTAATGAAATGAAAGCACCAGAGCTTTCTTAAAAAACATGCTGAATTTCATAATCTGCATGAGTTACTATTGTAAATAATAAATGGAACTCCATATTTACATTATGGTGAAGCTAAAATGTACCCCACTTCCACATGTAGAAAGATAACAACACTGAGCTAAAGATTGCCCCATACATTCCGTTGATTATTTAATTAATACCAGTAACGTATTTCACTGAATATTTTTTTTAAACGTTTATGCAATGTTCATGAATGTTCAATTATAAGAATAACGCTTAATTCCATGCATGGTTTTGCAATATATCTATTTATTTATTTATTTATTTATTTATGAAAAGGGAAGAATACACAATCATGTTAACAGTATCCGTCTATAAGAACTCATATATACACAACATCTTTTTATATAGGGTTATACACAACATCTTTTGTATATAGGGTTTCTCATTTCTAACATATATATGTTAGAATAAAGTAACAGGGAGGAACATTGTCGTAAAATTTCATTCAGTTTTTACTGAAAATGTTATTTATATGTTGAATCTTCATTATTCTTTTAAGAGGAGACAGAAATCTTACCTATTTGTAAACTATCTGATCTATGTGAAATACGTTACCGTTCAACTTGAGTCTTGTGTGGACTAAATTAATTTTCTTTGTGTTTATTCAGCAATTTCTACATGTCTATAAACCTTAAACAGTCTAAGTTTGTCACTAGAATTACATATTAGTTTATTTGTTGGTTTACTTTGAAATGATAAAAGTTTCATTTGCATGCAAGTGAAGATAATTTTTTCAATCAAATTAAATTACGATTTTGCACAATTAGTATCTACATGTATTTAAGGCAGTTGTTTAAAGTTCCAAGCATTGAAACTACATTTTCCTGCTATCAGAAAGTGTAGGTGTTATTCTCTCACTACTATTTCATATACTGCGAAAAACGTAAATTTCACGTGAACTACGTTACTTTTTATAGTAATTTTCCAAGACCTGAAATAATTTTCTTTGCTTAGGTATCAAAATCGATCACTGAAAATAAGAAACAAGTGTGTATTTGTAGTTCAAAATTCAGTGTTATTGTATTTGTTAAAATTATTATTTACAATTCATCAGTTATGCATCTTAATCCATTTTTTTTATTGCTTAAAATTTTCAAAACATTATTTAAAGTTTGTCAAATAAAAGCTAGGAAGATCAACATAGAGTATTAGGTCTGGAAATTTATAACGAATTTCCATTAATATAATCATATAGTTCTTTAAAAATGACCTTTTTCATAGGATTTACTGCTCCATTTGGTAGTTCTGGAAATATAAATCACAGGGTGTTGTATGTAACGTAATTCACAGCATAAAAATATGTGATTACTTTGATAGCAAAAAAAATATGTCAAACCTCAATATTTGATGCTCTTAATTTATCAATGAAACATCAAGACATAGAGGTGTAATGTTTTAATGGAGATTTTGGTCTCAGTGAAAACTGATTTTTGAAGATTTCATATCTATGTGGTCCAATTTAACTGATTTTGGCTGTTAGTATATCTAACAGCAGTGATTGTTGATGCTGTAGCGTGTACAATTTGTCGCCAATGGCACAACACGTGTAAAGATGGTAATTGGATTGTTTTTTTTTGCTATGAATATTTCTGGACATGTTTTGCACTAATTAGATCAGATATCTACGTTTTTTCATATATTAATTTCACTGGCCGACCCCCTCTGCCGATGGATGCCGATGGTCTATTAGTACACGAGGGTAATTAGTTCGGGTATTTAAATCCAGTCGTATGTTGTTGTTTTTTTGGTTATAACTGTTAGAGTATCTTTACTTACGACTGACATGTATTGTGGAGCGTTACTGTAAGCGGGTACTTTCTGTCGTATTAAATTACCCCACTAATATCATTGATAAGTAACATGCAGTTTTCTATTTTGTAACTATTTCAGTTAACCGGTGAACCACATAATACATCATGGATTAAACTTTGATAAAATTTGGACAGATGACAACAATTGTTGATTCTAGACAACCTTTAAAATTAGAGATTATTGATGTGTTCATCTTAAAACCTTAATGATGTCTACGAAGCTTCACATCATGTGTTTACTTGTTCAGTTGGCCTCCATCTTAAAAGCGAAGGAACAACAATTTCAACCAGGTAATATATTTGATTATCCTTTTATTATTGTATGACGATGAAATTAAATCTTCGGACCTTAGCAACGTAGCTGATTTTAGCTATCCCGTTTAGACCCTTTTGGTTTCATGCTCCTATACCTCTAATTTATTTGGCTTTTCTCTATTTTTACTTTGATGGTATCTGATGAAAGTTATTCTAGAAATACGCCGTGCGCACTAAATTAGATATCTACTTTTCATTTACAAATTGTTCCTTATGCTGTTGTACTGCTTAATGGAGAAATTTAAGACTTTTTGAGAGATTGAAAATACAAAGATTCAATTTAAATGTTCGGTTTAATTATCGTAGCACAACTTTTTCCCTTTAAAGTAAATGGAAACTTGAAGTGTTCTATCAAGAATCATATATAAATTCTTGGCTCTATATGGTAAATAAATATATCATGAATTTCTTTACTATTAATTGTTTTTGTATTGTCTTTCAGAGTTTTCACATAAAAAAGATATATGTAAAGTTGCTGGACAATCACTTCAAATTAATTGCACTCTGTCCAATAACTGTAGTTGCTTAAACAATCAAAGTGAATTTCAAATTAACTTTGACATAAATCTTCTTAAGATATTACACTGTAATACAGGTAGTCGTCAAAGTTGCACACAAGAAGGAACGAGTCTTCTTAATGAGAGAACAGTGACAATATTTAAACGTAATCTCAGTCAGTTTAATACAGGCACTTATTTCTGTCAATATAACAACATAGAAAAAACGGAGGATAATTTCCACTTGATAATTGGAAGTAAGTACATTATCATTATTTTATTATTATTATTATACCCCCACTCATAGAGAGGGGGCTATATTGGAATCACCTTGTCCGTCCGTCCGTTAGTCCGTTTGTCCGTTCGTCCGTTTGTCCGTCCGTTCACACTTTAGTAACAGATATCTCAGCTTCTACTGGAAGAAATGATTTTATATTTGATATATGGCTTTGGCATGGTGACTTGTACCGTGTCTCCCCTTTCCAGGTTTACCGCACATCTACTTCCTGTTTACAGTGCGACTTAGGATTTTTCATGTTTGCCGTAATAAAAACTTTCGTAACAGATATCTCAGCTTCTACTGGAAGAAATAATTTTATATTTGATATAGCTTTTGCATGGTGAATTGTACCGTGTCTCCCCTTTCCAGGTTTACCGCACATCTACTTCCTGTTTACCGTGTGACTTACAATTTTTCATGTTTGCCATAATGAACATTTTCGTAACAGATATCTCAGCTTCTACTGGAAGAAATGATTTTATATTTGATGTATGGCTTTGGCATGGTGACTTGTACCGTGTTTCCCCTTTCCAGGTGTACCGCACATATGATCTACTTCCTGTTTACCGTGCGACTTAGAATTTCCATGTTTGCAGTAATACAAACTTTCGTAACAGATATTTCAGCTTCTACTGGAAGAAATGATTTTATATTTGATATATGGCTTTTGCATGGTGAATTGTACCGTGTCTCCCCTTTCCAGGTTTACCGCACATCTACTTCCTGTTTACCGTGTGAATTAGAATTTTTCATGTTTGCCATAATGAAAACTTTTGTAACAGATATCTCAGCTTCTACTGGAAGAAATGATTTTATATGGGACGAAGTCCCAACTATGGTAGAAATAGCCATTTTTTCTATATACTAATGACTAAATTTTCATGCACCGAAAATGACATACCGGAACCAATACATGTACAGCTACAGTGGGTTTCTGCAAAAAATTCGAAGCAGTAAAAAATTCCTCTTGTAGGGGCACGAGTATCAAAGTACTAAAAACGGCATATTGTATAAATAAAATCAAGAACGGGTACAAGGATGTAGGAAAAAAAATCAAGTTGCAGCTCTCGTGAGAAGTGGAACCTGTTCAAAATATCGCGAGATAGAGCGTGAAGTAGTCCTTGACAACCATAAACAAAGATGACCGACAATGTTCATATTTTTTATGAAGTATAAAACTAATGACGGCTTTTCTCGTGAATAAAGCATCGCACATGAACAACAAAAGGTGCAAACTAAAGCTATAGTACAGTAAAGTTTATTTACTACTTCCGGTTATGAACCATGTTCGGTAGCGGATACGAAAACTCTCCGGAGTTTGGTCTCTGATATATTGTTTAAAAAAATTATTGGGCTTCGTCCCAAGTTAGGTAACACCTATTATCATATTATTTGATATATGGCTTTTGCATGGTGACTTGTACCGTGTCTCCCCTTTCCAGGTTTACCGCACATCTACTTCCTGTTTACCGCGCGACTTAGAATTGCTCATGTTTGCCGTAATGAAAACTTTTGTAACAGATATCTCAGCTTCTGCTGGAAGAAATGATTTGATATATGGCTTTGGCATGGTGACTTGTACCGTGTCTCCCCTTTCCAGGTTTACCGAACATCTACTTTCTGTTTACCTCATAGTTAGTGATCCATTTTCTGGTATATAGTAGCGTAGATGATGACTGAAAATATGCATATATTCGGAGTTTAATGTACTGAAATAACATATGGATAAAACTATGCTCATTCGATAGAAAAATGTATATATTTTCAAATTAAGCGGGTCGTAAAAAAATCGTAAGACAACTTTTCTTGGAAATTTTGGTTTTCCGAAGGTACCCAACTGATACATAGTTGACCAGGTGAAAATAAAATTTCATATTTATAACACGTGATCGTTTATGGATAAAAAAAATATATTACACAATTAAACAGACATTTAATTGTATCAATAGATGAAAAAGAACAGTTAATTCTCGTCTGATTTAATATAACTAGCCTCTCAAAATACCCCTTATTTTGGTTGAAAATAGACAAGTTTTCTCTTTTAGCAAATTTATTTTGTGTTTTCCGTACATTTTCAGTATTGATAAAGTAACGTTACATTAGTCCGAAAATTCATGCCAAATTTCATATCATAGATACTTACAGTTACGCAGAAAAATGCAATTGTTTCCTCTCATTTAATGCCTTTTATACGCGGAAATTTGATACGCCATTTCCGATTCTATAAATATAGTTCGACTGATCTTCGAGTCATTAAATAGCACGTTGTCTTCTTTGAATGAAATGGCTTAATTTCTGATTTATTTCATTGTTAAGTGTTCAGCTTTTCCAAACTGTTTATCGAGGATTTTAGACTTCATTTGGCGTTGTTTTTGTTGTTTGTTTGTCGATGATTAGTGTATTTTGTTGATTAGTAATTAGGTTATTATAGTACCAGAATTTAATCGTACAGACACGTTCATATTCCGTATGATGGCATCGTTCGGTAGTCCTTTGAAACTTTCTCCTTCTAGTCCAAAAAGGAGAAAAGAAATGTTGAATTGGGAGCAATGCATTATATGTCAATGTTCCAATGCAGAACCTGTGATTTGTATGCGAGATGTAGGCAAAAATAGTTGTGTAAGAGCGATAGAATTTAGAAAAGAAATGCAGGAAATGTCCACAATGGACAATTTTATATCACTTAAAATTAAAGTTGTTTACCGCCGTAATTGCTATAGAAAATATACAAGTAAACAAAACTGCAGTGTTTTCAAAGCAGATCAGATAAATTTTACAAGCACTGAACAAGTTTCACTATGTCACAAACAAGTGTTGTAACACGCTCCCAGTACGAGCCCATTAAGTGGTATTTTTGTTTCATTTGTCAAAATAAAATATTCAAGAAAGATTTTAAAGTACATAAAATTGCATCCGGTGAGCGTGTGAACAAGTTGATTCCAGAATGCGCATTGAGTCAAAATGATGATAGATTGGTTCGCGTGTTGAATTGTGACGATTTTGTTCTGAAAGGAGTTTATCACAACGCGTGCATGACTAAATATTTGTTAAAGAGTTCCCCGAAAAACGAACAGAAACAGATACCTACTCATGTGACAGACTTCCTGCAGGATCTCGTGTGCAGTTGCAAAGGCAAATCAATTTGTTCCGGTAGCTGCTTGGTATCGGGAAAAGAACAGCCTATAAGGTTCTCAAGAGCAAGCCAGAGGAGTTTAGTGATTTAGTGCTATTAGGAGAGGGTAACGTATGGGATTATTTGGCTGTTTCTAGAGAGTTTGTTGCCAAACTACGAGCAGATTACTCTAATGTCAATAAATTCAGAGTTCGACTTGTGACCAAAAAAGAAAAAAGAAAAAAAAAACAAGCCTGGCCAAATTACCACCATGCGAAGCGACATTCCATCAGCATGCACTAAAAGCATCATTGCAGACCTATATCTAGAAATCCTTACAACAAGCGCAGCCCTCTGTTAGGTCTCATTTAATGTTCGGATGGGAAGACAAGGGTGGTCTGGTACCTGTCTTGTTCCGGGGACAAATGTCATCTCGTATGCAGTTGCAAAGGCAAATCAATTTGTTCCAGTAGCTGTGTTTTTTTAACAGAATCCGTCATGCACAGATCTTTGTCCCTGTTAAGGTAGCGACATGTGTAAAAACGCCATAACAAAGAATGTTACCTTACTGGAAGACGATAGTCATGATGTCTGAAATTAAGTAGATTTTTACAAGGATCTGTTGTTGTGGACAAAATTATCTGCCATGTAATGTCGTGACAAGTCCACAATAGTCATTTTGTAGTTAGATAGCGATGTTGTTCTGTCATTTGATTTTAACCAGGATAGTCCTATTTATACTGAATAATATAAATGTGTTGCTATCGACTTATATGCTTTTTTTGGTGTTTTAGGACCTCTTTGGGTTATACAGTATTCGTTGTAACGAACGAGGAGCAAGACGTTGATTAAGAATACCACACAGTCATATCAGTGACAGGAACAAGAACAATGATGTGATGTTTATGTACTAGTGAAGGACGCCCACCCCCCTTTTCCTATACGCCAGATAATTTATAATTTGTGAAATAGAAGTTAAATTTCGTTGTAAAGAATAGTATCAATGTTATCATCAACTAATTAAAGCACATTCAGGTCAAGACGTTTCCATACAAAGGTCAAGATCAGGTCCCTATTGGCGACATTAAAAATGTGAAGGAAACTGACTATGTCGTCAAAACCGACAAAAATACACATTTATTTCAGAGCTAAGCTTTAAAGTATATATGAAAGACTTAATAGTGTATACAAAATTTTGCAAAAACGATAATTTCATCCCTTTGTGGGAACAGAATTCAAGGGGAGCAACCCAAAAGTTATAACTCATATATTTTCTTAAAATTTTGGGTAGAACGATTATCTCCCTTTTTAAGGAAATGCAACCAGTTCCCGTTTTTGCGACCCGACTATCTGGATAGAGTATGAATTCTTCTTTCCAATGATATATAATTTAGGTATATGTTCGGTGGGTACATTAAAGTCAAAAATTTCTGTCACCGTCTACCACACTAATAGATGAGTGTTGAGATATATACAAATTTGACACAAATGAACGAGTGGGGGTATTCTTAGCACGACGTAGCGTGCAACATCTTGTTGTTATTATTATTATTATATGTATGTACTTCTAGTTTATTGACTGTAACAAATGAAAAAGTCTTCTTAGAGTATGTTATTTTCTCCTCAACCAGAAATAACATGTTAAATATTGTAATGTGTATACGTTTTTATTTATGTTATGTTATATCATCTTTTTATATTGTTATCATATTCGTTAAGGTAAAACTTTATATAAATTATATACATATACGTTCTATTAGCGTCCCTTCAAACTAAGTTTTACGGGGTTCGTGTCCTTTTGTCCTTTTTCTTTTGGCCATTGTATTGTCTATCCTTTTTCTTTTGGCCATTGTATTGTCTATCCTTTTTCTTTCGGCCATTGTATTGTGTATCCTCCTTTTGGTCATTGCATTGTCTATCCTTTTTCTTTCGGCCATTGTATTGTCTATCCTTTTTTTTTTCGGCCATTGTATTGTCTGTCCTTCTTTTGGCCACTGTATTGTCTATCCTTCTCCTTTTGGCCACTGTATTGTCTATCCTTCTTCTTTTGGCCACTGTATTGTCTATCCTTCTCCTTTTGGCCATTGTATTGTCTATCCTTCTCCTTTTGGTCATTGTATTGTCTATCCTTCTCCTTTTGGCCATTGTATTGTCTATCCTTCTCCTTTTGGCCATTGTATTGTCTATCCTTCTCCTTTTGGCCACTGTATTGTCTATCCTTCTCCTTTTGGCCATTGTATTGTCTATCCTTCTTCAATTTATGGCTTCCGATTACTCTTTTGGTATCTTCAGATGTTTCTTATCACAGAAAATATATAATATGAGACTTTCATAGATTTTGGCAACGTTATATACGTTGACAAATTTAACTATGGCCTACAGTATATAAAGTAGTAACTCACTTTTATCAGCTCACGAGTATTTGTGCCAAGTGTGCTGAATAATAAAATAGCATAATTGACTTTCAAATGTGTGTGTGATGCATTAACGAAATACCACTTTATTAGGGTTTTCACATGAAACAATTTACTTATCTAAACATTAAACAATTTAAATTATTTTTTTTTCAATGTAGCACAGTAGTGAACAATGCAAAGATTTATACGCATAAACATTGATATGACAGGAAGATTGATGTATTGATGATGGAAATAAATCCAAGGATCTATAGTATTTCGTTCCACAGCAAAAACAAATGTTGCTTTCATTTTGTTACTCTTTTCCTTTTGCAGTGAATTATTATAAGGATATACACTTGGTTTTTTTTTATAGATAAGCCAGTTGGTCCTGATGATGTTAGCTGTATTTCAATTGATCTGACGAATTTAACTTGTTCCTGGACGAAGTCAGAAAACGATAAGGACAATCCAGTACCAGTAAGATACCGTTCATCCTTCTATTATAGGTAAATCACAACGTTAGACAAACAATACAGTGTCAGTTAAATACCGTTCATACTTCTATTCTAGGTAAATCACAACGTTAGACAAACAATACAGTGTCAGTTAAATACCGTTCATACTTCTATTCTAGGTAAATCACAACGTTAGACAAACAATACAGTGTCAGTTAAATACCGTTCATACTTCTATTCTAGGTAAATCACAAGACAATATGTATGCAATACAAACATAACAAAATGAGCTCTTGAGAGTTCCTTAACCTTGATATACAAAACAAAAACAGGAACCAAATCTTAGAAGGCAGCAAACCTAGATATTCATACATATATGACAGGCATAAATAAAAACATGGTAAATTTAATCATCAACAAGCAGAAATTAGTAGGACTTTAATCTGATATCTTTGTATATATAAATTAATAATTAAAGCACTCAAATAGCTTTAATAAATTAATAAAGTAATAAAAACATCAATTAGACATGTCAATGTACACAGAAGAGTTTGAAGATACCAAAGGGTAAACAGAATTCGTATATCGAAGACGAACAGACAATACAATGAAAAAGAAAAAGTCTAAAAAGACAAACAACGATCTATAAAACATACACATAAAACTAAAGATCGAGTAACAAGAACCACACTAAAAACCGGGGGTGAAACCAGGTGCTACACATACAATATTCTGGTATATTAAAGTGTGTGAAATGTGTAAACGTGAAGAGACTCTTTGCTTGGTTGGATAAGACGTTTGACGTTTATCTAAAATTTCTCATACCACACTTTGTTGATCGTGGCCAAATTTATGTAAGGAATATGTTTAATTTTTGAACAGGTTATATACTGTTATACAAGTATACCCTGTTCAAAAATTGAACATATTCTTTATAATTCATTTTTTTTCATCAAAATGTAATGATTGCTCAATTTTAATTACGATTATTTCATGGGACTATTTGAATTTGTCATTGGCGAATGAATATGTCGGTAAACGTCACAATACCAACCCAGGTTATCAAGTATAACCAATGTTGTTCCAGGCGGATCAGCCAATCAGATTGTAGTATTCACATCAAATTGAATTATTCGAAGTTATTCTTATGTCAGTAAATGCGTTTGATTTAGCGACTGTGAATCAGATAATCGTTACCTACATTTAGTTTCTTTGTTGTGCTGAAAATATTATTATATGTTATCGTATGCTTAAAGTGAATGTAAATATTCCACACTTATATTTCCAGTCCGCAATATGGAAACTTTAATTGTCCCCATCGAGAGCCTAGATATCAACATACTCCTCGAGATGATACAGGTTGTTCCTTAATAGCATCAACCCATGGTCAAACACAGCTCTCGTTCCAGCGATACAATCAGTATACATTATATATTAAAGCAACAAATTGTCTTGGAAAATATGTTAAACAATACAAAGTTCAACTCAATGAAACAGGTAAGATTATGTCACCTGTCATGTCAAACTTCGTTGTCTTGTCAATTTCTGCAAGTGTTTTTAATGATCTATTTTACAAGCATAATTGCATAAGAAAAGGAGACGTCAATTAAATATAGAATTCTAGCACATTACGACGATTCCGTGATAAGACGTTCTCCTGACTTGGAGGAAGAATTCGTACCACCGATCACGTGACTTCATAAAAAATCTAGGCATTTTAGCAGTAGACACTGCAGGTAGAAATGGATCAAGGAAAACGATCTCAAAAGTCATCCAGCAAATATTGGTGCGTGATTCGGGGGTGTACATCTGACTGCAGGAAGAAACCCAATCTGGAAAAATATGTAACATTTATCCCATTTCCGACAAAGTTGAAAGACCACAGGCCATTTTGAACAAAAGATGCCTAGATTTTAGTCACGTGGTGATAGAAGTCACATGACGGTATTATATGAATACCAGTATCCTGGAACCGACGTAACATCCTTCTTCTCCAACTAATTTCAATATATTAAATGCCACGAAATTACATTATCATATCTAGTAACAAGACAAATTTTGCCAATAATATTTATATATTTCCATGAAAGTATTTTTTCCGTAACCTTTTCTTTGATTTTAATGATTGCAACCACACACACTCTCGTTCAGCTTTTTGATATTCGTGAGATTTGTTGGACTATCACATTATATGTCACTGACTGTTTCGTCTTCTAACAATCAAAGTGAATATTAATATGAAGGCTCTTATGACTTCTAACCGATAACTACTACATCTGTGTTTCTTTCCTCAAAGATGTGGAGGTTTAGGAAAGCTATTGAATTCCACGTAACGTCGTCACATCACTACAACATGGCCACTAACAACAAGAAATATCCACTGGTTCATCACTTCAAGATATATTAAAGATTTATTCGAAAATATAAAATGAGAATTATTTAGAATGTATTGCCGAAACAAACGTTCACTTAATTTTAATTAGAAAGGAATTACTTTATTTGGTTGGGTTTTTTTCTTCAAAATTCCCAATATGATAACGATTTATCTGAATATACTGTATAAACAAAGTATGTTTTTCTTTCTTGTCTATTTGCAGTAAAGTTATCCTCACCTATTGTAAAATTATATAAAATAGAAGACAGAAGTATAACACTGATGATGAATCTTACAATGGAAACAAGTCTGGTCCTGCTAAAATTATCGCACATTATATATCAAGTATCATATAAGTCTGACCATTCTACCGCGATAGTAAGTACTCGTTATATATCAAATATCTTATCTGACAAGTTTACTACGATAGTAAGTATTCATAGTATAAATTTGAACATTCTACCGCGAGAGTAAATACTCATCATTATTTCAGGATTTCCAACGCCGTATATGGTCTTTTTGTGTTCAATTGTTTGAGGTGAGAAGGGGTTATTTATTTTGTTGATATTGGTGGAATTATTGACCATCACTGTTTAACTTTCTTTTCAAAACATTGAAAATATTACCTCCTTATCATATAGCATAT
Source organism: Gigantidas platifrons (assembly GCA_002080005.1). NCBI lineage: Eukaryota > Metazoa > Mollusca > Bivalvia > Mytilida > Modiolidae > Gigantidas > Gigantidas platifrons. The sequence continues at coordinate 229,421 of MJUT01009469.1, forward strand.
AAATATACGGTGTGCTTTGTTGCAAGCTAATTAATTATCCAGACTATATATCGTTGATAGGCTTATAAAATGTATTCCATTCCATAGGATGATTCAAATACTCTGTGAACCATTAAATCCTGAAGAGACTATACATTAGAAAGTTTGAGGATATCTAAGGGGCGATCAGAAGTCGTGATTCAAAGATGGGTAGACAATACAATGACCAAAAGATGGGTAGACAATGCAATGACCAAAAGATGGGTAGACAATACAATGACCAAAAGGAAAAGGACGAAAAGACAAACAAACATCTACAAAACACTTAAAAGAAAACTAAAGATAGAGCAACACGAATCCCACCAAAAACCGGGAGTGAACTCGTGTGCTCCGGAAAGGTAAGTAGTTCCTGTTGTACTAGTGGCAATTTTATATTTACAATCTGTGGATTAAATACAATATCCCCAAATGTTGTATTATATTGTTCTCCATATTTTTGATTTCAGTTAAACTTTACGTCAAAAAAAGACAAAAACATCGAAGTCAATTTACCAGACTTGATTCCATTTACCATATACACCATCACGGTTAGAAGTAGATCACCTGAAACAAAGGGAGATAAATACTGGAGTAATCCTGTTACAAGAAATTATATAACAAAAGCGGCAGGTATTGAAAGTTAATATAAGATATATTTCCTTTTTGAAACCGTCCATATTTTATGAGTGATCGTCCTGTCCCCGGTTTTATTTTGTGATCGACTGTTGTTGGTTTTTATAACCGGATCTGCCATTTATTAGAATATCGCCTGTGATTTAAGTACTCTGTGTTCGTCCTGTTACATCTCAATACAAATACATGTTCCCATGTTCCCAAACCTTCTGGGTAAGAAATACGTGTTCTCATTTCCCCACACCTTCTGGATAGGAATACCTGTTTTCATTTTCCCATACCTTCTGGATGGGAATACCTGTTCTCATTTTCCCATACCTTCTGGATATGAATACCTGTTTTCATTTTCCAACACCTGGATTGGAATACCTGTTCGCATTTCCCTATACCTTCTGGATAGGAATACCTGTTCTCATGTTCCCACACCTTTTGGATAGGAATACATGTTCTCATGTTCCCACACCTTCTGGATAGGAATACCTATTCTCGTTTTTCCAAATCGTCTGGATAAGAATATCTGTTCTCATTTTCCTACACCTTCTGAATAGGAATACCTGTTCTCAGTTTCTCACACCTTCTGGATAGGAATAGCTGTTCTCATTTTCCCATACCTTCTGGATAGGAATACCTGTTCTCATTTCCTACACCTTCTGGATAGGAATACCTGTTCTCATTTCCTATACCTTCTGGGTAGGAATACCTGTTCTCATTTCCTACACTTTCTGGATAGGAATACCTGTTGTAATTTTTCCACACCTTCTGGATAGGAATATTTGTTCTCATTTTCCCACACCTTCTGGATAGGAATGCCTGTTATCATGTTCCCACACCTTCTGGATAGGAATACCTGTTCTCATTTTCCCACATCTTCTGGATAGGAATACCTGTTCTCATTTTCCCACACCTTCTGGATAGGAATACCTGTTCTTATTTTCCCACACCTTCTGGGTAGGAAAACCTGTCCTCATTTTTCCTCATCGTCTGGATAGGAATACCTGTTCTCATTTTCCCACACCTTCTGGATAGAAATACCTGCTCTCATATTCCCACATCGTCTGGGTAGTAATACCTGTTCTCATTTTCCCACACCTACTGGGTAGGACTACCTAATCTCATTTTCCCACACCTTCTGGATAAGAATATCTGTTCTCATTTCGCATACCTTCTGGGTAGGAATATTTGTTTCAGTTTCCCACACTTTCTGGATAGGAATACCTGTTCTCATTTCCCACACCTTCTGGATAGGAATACCTGTTCTCATTTTCCCATAACCTCTGGATAGGAATACCTGTTCTCAATTCCTACACCTTCTGGATAGGAATAGCTGTTCTCATTTTCCCACACTTTCTGGATATGAATACCTGTTCTAATTTCCCACACTTTCTGGATAGGAATACCTGTTCTCATTTTCCCATACCTTCTGGATAGGAATACCTGTTCTCATTTTCCCACACCTTCTGGATAGGAATACTTGTTCTCATTTTCTCACACCTTCTGGATAGGAATGTCTGTTCTCATGTTCCCACACCTTCTGGATAGGAATACCTGTTCTCATGTTCCCATATCTTCTGGATAGGAATACCTGTTCTCATTTTCCCACACCTTCTGGGTAGGAATACCTGTTCACATTTTTCCACATCGTCGGGATAGGAATACCTGTTCTCATTTTCCCACACCTTCTGGATAGGAATACCTGCTCTCATATTCCCACATCGTCTGGGTAGTAATACTTGTTCTCATTTTCCCACCACTACTGGGTAGGACTACCTAATCTCATTTCCCCACACCTTCTGGATAGGAATATCTGTTCTCATTTTCCCACACATTCTGGGTAGGAATACCTGTTCTTATCTTATTTTCCCGCATCTTCTGTGTAGGAATATTTTTCTCATTTTCCCACACCTTCTGGATAGGAATACCTGTTCTCATTTCCCACATCGTCTGGATAGTAATACTTGTTTTCATTTTCCCACCACTACTGGGTAGGACTACCTAATCTCATTTTCCCACACCTTCTGGATAAGAATATCTGTTCTCATTTCGTACACCTTCTGGGTAGGAATATTTGTCTCATTTTCCCACACCTTCTGGATAAGAATATCTGTTCTCATTTCGTACACCTTCTGGGTAGGAATATTTGTCTCATTTTCCCACACCTTCTGGATANTATTCTTAAATTTTGTATTCTGAGAAAAATTGACCGCCACAAAACTATTTGAGCAAAATTTTTGTACTCAGCTTGAGAATATTCTTAAATATTTGAGAATGGCTTAAACCATACTTAAGTAATTTACTAAACATCCAAGATGATGTCAAGAATAATAATGAAACGTAGAAGGGAAAGAAATGCAACAATTCCAAGTCGTAGGGTATACAGAGATAGAAGTAATGCCTTAGAAACCATGACAGATAATGATTTATTTGAGAAATATCGGTTTAGGCGACCCACGATAGAGTTTATTGCTGATGCCAATGGTATCTGCCATCAGTTTTCCACACACAGTTCCCCATCTTTTAATTTTGATTGTTCAATAAGCAACATTTCTTTGTCCATGGTCCAGATGGATCCATTTTTCCCTTTAGTGTCCATATTTATAATGCAATATGTTAAACAGACGATAATTTGACAACTTACATCAA
>MJUT01009469.1:232733-260781 GCA_002080005.1 Gigantidas platifrons
TTTGCCTTATTTTATTTGTTATTGCCGTTCTGATCGAGTGCTTGTCAATTTTCAGTATTTGTCAGTTTCACATCTTTTATTATTCTGAATTATTAGAAAACATTCTAAATTACTGTTGTAGCTCCCGATGCTGTACCAGATATTGTAGGATATACTACACAAAGTGGATCCTTGTCTATATACCTAAAGGTAAATATTCATTAACATCAAAGACTAAAGGATTTACTTTTAACGTTATAATGGTGGCAATCATTGGTTGATAATTTCAATAATAATTTATGTTTGGGTTCCTATGTTTACATACAATCAAGCATTCGTGATAATAAACATGGGTTATTCCTGTATACAAAGAGGGAATGTTTGGTCCCATATTACTACCTAAATCCCGCCACTTGTGAAGTGCATGTACCACGGCAGGAAAGTGGGTGGTCATGTATATGTGTGTTAGGAGTATTTTGATTCTTTCTGTGACTTTACTACTGGATCGTGGAACTGTTGCGACAGTTTTTTTTAATTTTATTTATATTTATGCCCATTTTGTGCATTATATGATAATTTAATACTTTGTCTAGATCAAGTTTATATGGTTTGGGCATAATAAACATCCAACCTTAACCACACAATTTGTTTTCCATGTTTTTTTTTACTTTAAGCAACACAATTTGTTTGCCATGTTTTTTTTTAATTTAAGTAACACAATTTGTTTGCCATGTTTTTTTAAATTTAAGCAACACAATTTGCTTGCCATGTCTTTTTTTAATCTAAGCAACACAATTTGTTTGCCATGTTTTTTTTTAATCTAAGCAACACAATTTGTTTGACATGTTTTTTTTTTAATCTAAGCAACACAATTTGTTTCCCATGTTTTTTTTTTAAATTTAAGCAACATATCCAAGCGAGATATGAGTAGCAAAATATTGAATACATTATTTTAATTTAACCAATTATAAAAGTGAAATGGACACGATATATTGAATATGTTTTTTTAATTTAATCAGCATCTTCAAATGAAATAGATACACTAAATATTATTGAATATACATTTTTTTTTAATTTAGCCAATATCTGCAAGCCAGAAACACTCAGCAAATGCACATTATGAAATCACAGTGAAGAAAGGTAATACAACCATCGGTTGTTTTAATGTGTCATGGGAGGATTCTACAGTAGAACATGTTGCCACTGTTGGAAGCAATGCAGGGTACCAGATAGAACTAAAAACAGTTAACGACATTACAGAGAGTAGGAATACAACACGAATTCAATTACCAGGTATTACAGTAATAATTTAAAATCGATTATTTATTTATTTAAATAAGATTGCTGACAGCGGACGGCTATGAGCGATTGTTCCTGAAGTATTAGATTAATACATCCAATAATTCTTTAAAATCCTCCCATACGGAATTAACAACAATATTATAACATGAATTCAATTAGCAGATATTACAGTAAAATAATACAAAATATGTTCCTCTCATATCCTCCAATAAGAGACGAACAACAATTATACAAAGCAAATTCAATTGCCAACGTACCCGAAGAAGGTTTTTCCATGAAGGCGTCGTGTGTGTAATACTTTAGATATCCACGTTTATTACATACTTAGTTAAAATAAAGGCATTTTTGTATGACCAATATAACCGGAAGTAAACTGTCAATATTTTCACACCCCGGGAAAATAACCGGTTATTAGGTGCCCCTCGTGCGTTTCAGACAAAATAAACAACTTCCGGTGTTTACATCTGCAGATGTCGGAAGTATATGATAAATAGTTTAATAAATGGGACACCCATAATGGCCTGAGACGAAGTCGATGGCCAATATGGGTCGAGGGATGATAACCAGGCCAATATGGAAATGCCCATGGGTGTCTCGGGATGATGACCAGGCCAATATGGAAATGCCCATGTATTAATCTGTATTTATTACATACTTAGTTAAAATAAAGGCATTTTTGTATGACCAATATGACCGGAAGTAAACTGTCCATATTTTCACACCCCGGGAAAATAACCGGTTATTAGGTGCCCCTCGTGCGTTTCAGACAAAATAAACAACTTCCGCTGTTTACATCTGCAGATGTCGGAAGTATATGATAAATAGTTTAATAAATGGGCATTTCCATACTTCGTCTCAGGCCATTATGGGTGTCTCGGGATGATAACCAGGCCAATATGGAAATGCCCATGGGTGTCTCGGGATGATAACCAGGCCAATATGGAAATGCCCATGTATTAATCTGTATTTATTACATACTTAGTTAAAATAAAGGCATTTTTGTATGACCAATATGACCGGAAGTAAACTGTCCATATTTTCACACCCCGGGAAAATAACCGGTTATTAGGTGCCCCTCGTGCGTTTCAGACAAAATAAACAACTTCCGGTGTTTACGTCTGCAGATGTCGGAAGTATATAATAAATAGTTTAATACATGGGCATTTCCATATTGGCCTGGTTATCATCCTTCGACCCATATTGGCCCTCGACTTCGTCTCAGGCCAATATGGGTGTCTCGGGATGATAACCAGGCCAATATGGAAATGCCCATGTATTAATCTGTATTTATATGAGTATTACCGGGTCAATACCTTTGCTGATGGACTATTAGCTACCGTTTATATGAGTATTACCGGGTCGATACCTTTGCTGATGGACTATTAGTTACCGTTTATATGAGTATTACAGGGTCGATACCTTTGCTGATGGACTATTAGTTACCGTTTATATGAGTAATGCCGGGTCGATACCTTTGCTGATGGACTATTAATTACCGTTTATATGAGTATTACCGGGTCGATACCTTTGCTGATGGACTACTAGTTACCGTTTATATGAGTATTACCGGGTCAATACCTTTGCTGATGGACTATTAATTACCGTTTATATGAGTATTACCGGGTCGATACCTTTGCTGATGGACTATTAGTTACCGTTTATATGAGTATTACCGGGTCGATACCTTTGCTGATGGACTATTAGTTACCGTTTATATGACTATTACCGGGTCGATGCCTTTGCTGATGGACTATTAGTTACCAATGGTATCATCCGCACAGTATCCAGTGTTGTTTATTAAATTTATTTCTTATTGAAACTTACAGCTACTCAGTAATGTAATTATTAGGACAAATGTTATCCTCCCTCATGTATAGGCGACATTGGCCGATGTTGGCTAGCCTGTTTAGGGAATTTTGTTTTTGGACTAACAAAGACTTTCACATTATTTAGCTGACTAATCTGTTAACATTGAGCTGACTAATCTGTTAACATTGAGCTGACTAATCTGTTAACATTGAGCTGACTAATCTGTTAACATTGAGCATACCCAATGAAGTTATTCCAAAGATGCGTCGTATGCACTAAATTAGATATCAACGTTTATTATTTTCATTGATTTTATATAACAGATATTTTGTCATATTCTCCGATAAGGGATTAACAATATTCTAAAGCGAACGTAGTTGTCCTTAAGCCTGAATGTAAGAAAATATTAAAATCCTTCATAGGTATTTTACAATAATGAATAGATAAGAAGTAATGATTCTATACCAAATACCCATTTAGACTATGTTATATAAGGGCATCGATACAAGAGCTATGTTACTTTTAAGATTTTCCTAACTTTCGACAATTACATACTTTGTATTGGTAGGACAGTTTGTAAGTACATAGGAGTCCTACAATAAAACGTATATTTCCGGATTTGTAAGAAGAGTAACCAGATGGGTTCCACTAATGGAGCAGTAACTTCCGGTGCACCTGGTTCACCCATGGTATTTAGTGGGATTGGTGTTGCCCAATCTGTATTTTTTGTGTAATATTCTAGAATACTTTCATTCGTCAAAATGTTTTCTAAAGAATAATAATGACATTAAATCTGTTTATCAGTTATATACAAACCTGCACCAAACAATATTATGGTTGAGAAATCAAACCAGAGCTACACAGTATCGTGGGATAGAGTAAATACATCACATACAGAACTGAAGACAATTGCTGTTTATTGGTGTCGAGGAAACAGAAGAAGTCACTTCTGCAAGGTTTGTGAAAGCTATGTATATTGGAGATCAGTTATTGTTTAACAAGACTTGACTGGAACAGATTAGGAGATAATTTATTTGTTATTATGTTACCACAGTATTTGTGTTCCGACGTCCTGGTGGACGTTGTATAATTTGGTATTCTGTGTTCGTCTTACTTTAGCCCTTAATTAGATGTGAAGAAAATGCATTCATAAAATGACCAATCTTGCATAACCGAATTCGCTGTTACTTTAATCATTGGTTTTTGAATGTATGTCTATTACCCTATTCAGTAAATTATTTCTCAGCATAGCATATCCAGGGATATACATGTATATATAGGTACAATACGAAACGAACAATGGTTCGAAATACAAGCCAGGGGTGATAATTTTAGGCAGCCTCACAATTGTAATGCAATAGCAACACAGTGGTAGAAACCACAATCCAAGGGAGATAACTGTATGCCGTGAAACAAAATAATAATGATATAAAATAGAAGGAATGGGAAGAAAAATGTATGTAGCGTTATAATACGAATACGATATAACCATGGTGTTAAATACAAGCCAGTGGACATAAATGTATGTAAAAACACAGATACGAATACAACAAAGAATAAGTATATCACATAAAACAAACAAATCAAAGACAACGAGATTCTTTTAATATTTATAGCATAGACAAGACGCTCCAATGTCGTCCCAATTATCAAAACTGTCGCGAAACACCAACAACTACAAACATATCGAGACATTTGTCAATATCATGACTACTGAAATCAGCTTAGAGCAGCGAATATTGTATGGCCTCACAATATCATAATAATAATGACTATAGATTTTAAATCAGAAATGGAAGTTGTTTTTGTCGGTTGTTTCCCTATCTTTGCAATATCATTATCACTAGTACAAATAATAATTGGATATTGTAGAGCAACTTAACGTGGATTCATGTCTCACCTACGAAGACCAATATAACAGTGCCTAATTTGGATGATAGAATTAGCAAACAGTGGGTGTTTGCTGTGTCCTACCAATACAACGACAAACAAAATACTGAGATGATTTTTGCTGAATGTTATTTCTCCTCTATAACTAATGGTGAGTCTTGAAGTCGAAGAAATATTAATACACGTATGGTAGCTAGCTTATTGATTACTTGCCTTCCATTACTGTTGATAAGCGCTACCAAGGCCTATATTGACTGATAATGGTGATTGTTCAATGTCTAGGGGGAAATGTACAGTTTATCCCCCTTTCACTGACTTCCATTTATAATACCATTCATGCTGTACTATGATAAAAATGAACAACACATTGTTTGAATACATAATGGTAGATATGAATGACTATGATGTTTTACTTAAAGAGCAGTACATATACAGCTATATACATACTTGGCAAGTGTGAATTACGTATATCTGATAAGGAAGTCTAGCAGTTGATCCTGATGGACCGAAAATTAGTTTACATATTTAAAACTACTCATAAATATGTATTAAATTATTTTTCTAAGATTAATGGAAATGGTATTGTTTTTTTTTATTTTCAGTTCCAGATGTTGTTGCTCCCTTTCATGTTGTAAAAGGTGAAACAGAATTACAAGTGAAGCCATTATCGTTTTGCAGTTACACCAGCAGGCCTTTACAGTTTCTTGTTTATTATAAAGAAACACGGACTGACATACTTTCCGGCGATAAAAGTGAGTCACATGTTCCTACTTTGGACACATTTTACATCTCCGTATTTGAACAAATATGACAAGATGTTCCATTCTAAGACAACAAACAGCTTTAAAATATTATCTCCTTAAAACAGAAGATGAACATATATGTCCCTTGTTTTATTTCATTTCCGGGAGGATAGTTCGAGTTCGAATTTCTTTGTCTTTTATATTGGTATATTTCTTTAACGTATATTTGTTTTAATTCAATATTTATATACTGAAAATGTAAGACGAACACAGAGACGCTAGCCGTAAGGGCTATTCTTTTAGGACCACAATCGAGATACAAAGCACCGAAGGCGTCGCCATACAAAAGTAATGTAAGCACGGAACTCATAGACAAACTACAGCTGTTGTATAATATACCAATCTACAACTGTTGTTATATCTGTAATATTTAAACATATTACGAATATACAATATTTTCACATTCTCAATAAAATTTAACTTACCGGTAATGCAAACATGGAAGTAATGGAATGAAAGTTTTACATACATTTCAAAACATTGTCTCTTTATTGTTCTTTTATTTTAAACAGTTTTCTTGGTGAAAACGTTGATGGCTACTCTTGAAACCAATGAGGTTATTATACATAACTTAAAACCATCTACTAAATACACAATATGGTTAAGTGTTATAACAACAGGCGGGACAACAAATAGTAGTCATCAAACAGTACAAACATTGGCTGTCAGTAAGTATATATATTACATGAGCAAAACACCACAAGATAATTTATTGATATTCAGAATTTAATTTGAAGAGTTTATTAAACCCTCCATGAAAATGTAAATTATAATTAATTGACTTTCAAATGTGGCTTAACATTTTGTAGCTCGTATTATATTTACACGTGTGTACATATGAGCTGGTTTGCACGCCATTTTACTTATATATATATATATAACGTTTGAGACCCATTGTTTCAGCAAATGGACACCCCCACAGAAAAAATCTCCGAATTCGTCGATTTCCACCTTCGACCTCATGTAGAAGCGTTACCCTCACATTTGAAAGACACCACTGATTATCTTCAAAAAATGGAATCCATGAACCCCCTTCATTCGGGGACCATTCTTGTTTCGATGGACGTTACGTCATTATACACTAACATTCCACATAATGACGGTATCGAAGCATGTCGAGAGGCATGGGAACAAAGAGCCGTTAAAGAACCACCAACGGAATGTCTTGTCCAGTTGCTCACATTGGTACTGAAGCATAACAATTTTACATTTAATGGAGAGCATTTTTTGCAAATCAACGGAACAGCTATGGGAACAAAGATGGCATCTTCATACGCCAACATCTTCATGGGGAAACTTGAAAAACTAATCATACAATCTGCACCTCACAAGCCACTTTCCTGGTTTCGTTTCATAGACAACGTTGACATGAAGTGGACCGAGTCGGAAGAAACCCTCAATCGTTTCTTTGACCATGCCAACAATGTTCACCCCACTATAAAATTCACCCATGAAACATCTAGAAATAACATCTCCTTTCTGGATACTTACACCACCTGTGAAAGTAGTATTATGTCAACTGACATATACAACAAACCGACAGATAAACATCAGTACCTGTCCCCACAGAGTTGTCATCCTAAGCATTGCACCAAAAGTATTCCATACAGCCAAGCTCTCCGAATAAAACGCATCTGTTCCAATGAACAAACTACCAAAAAACGGCTTGGGGAACTGAAATGCCATCTGAAAAAGAGGGTTACAACAATGCGAGCATTAACCATTGTTTTAACAAAGCAAGTGGTATTGACAGTAAAGACCTCATCCAATATAAAGAAAAGAACGCGAACAACAGAGTGCCATTTGTCATCACATACCATCCTGCGCTCAGTAATTTATCCAACATCGTTCGTGAGCACTGGACAACCATACAAAAACACCCAGAATTGTGCAAAATCTTCAAAGAACCACCCTTCTTGGCTCTCAGGAAACCCAAAAGTTTGAAAGATATCTTGGTGAGAGCTGACGTCTCCCCTCGATCTGCCTACAATGGTCAGTGTCAAAAATGTGATTCGAGACGATGTATGACGTGCAAAAACATCCAATGCACACAAAATTTCAGCAGCACACATACAGGAGAAGAATTCGTCATATACTGCAATGCCAACTGCAAGACAAAAAATATTATCTACCTCCTGGAATGTGCAATTTGTGGCCTTCAATACATCGGAGAAACTAAACAACAACTTAGTAAACGCCTGAATGGCCATAGAAGTGATGCAAATTGCAAACCTGACCTTCCACTCAGCAGACATCTCAGATCGACGGGGCACCGTGATTCTTTCGGCAAACTGAAGGTGACCATAATTGACCATAACCCCAAGTGGGATGATAAAAGCAGACAGGAAAGGGAAAGCTTCTGGATTAGAAAACTTAAGACCTTGTCACCGAATGGAATCAATGAGAAAAAATAATATCCTTTCTTGACTCCTATTTTTGTTGGTCTCTTCCAGTCCTATTAGAACATGCAGTTTGCTCAATCGGCCCATAGTATATATTCCACACTTTGGTGGGCCGTTATTGTGATTGAGTTTGGGTATCACACCGTTTTCAAAAACATTTTTGACAAATAATATTTTTGACAGTTCTATTTGATGCATTTACCAATAATGTCTCATTTTCTTTTTTTATTTTTATTTCTAATTTAACATTTATTTAAATGAGTAGCCCGATTGTGTATTTATATTATTGTTATTGTACTTTCATTAATTTATATGTAGGATTTCAATTCTTTTATGTATGTAATTTCATATGTGCAATTTCTGGTTCTTTTGTCCCGTACATGGAACGTCAAAAACTTTTTTTTTCTTTTTTTTTAAATTAAGACGCCATATTGGTTCTAAATATTATTTAAATAGACATTGATAAAGTCCCTCGGTGGGACGAAAATTTTGTCATTCAACGAAGTGTTTAATTCTTTATCACTTTGTTTTGTGTACTTGGTGTTGTTTTACAAACCATTTTAGACGTTTATATATATATATATATATATATAGATATGAATTATGAATGGTACAATTATATTTTTATTTCGAGTATATGTATAACAAACCAATCTCTCTTATAGATAAGTGGAATTCTGATGGTAGTATCATTATTGTACTTGGTATAGTTGGTCCGGTTCTGTTTATAGGTGTAGCTGTATTCCTATTTTGGTTAGTATTTTTAAATATGTAATAACGCAATATAGCAAACAGTAACACAACATGGATAACTTCGATAATACAATCATGGAAAACTTCAGTAAGATTCAAAGATAGCAAACGTCAGTAATACAAAGATTGTATTATTAATTAACTTTGATTTAATAGTCTTTATATGATCAAATCTGTCAATATAATATAAAAACTTTTATTGGGCCAATACGACAAAAAACAGTCCAATACGGATATTTATTGGCCCGATTCCAGTCAGTCCAATAACAGCTAGATCGGAATCCGCTAGACATTTCGACAATTGAAAGGAAAAATCTAGAGAGATATTGGACTGGTTAATTAATAAATGTATCATTACGTGATGTTTTTCATATTGGCCTAGTTATAGGTCCTCGGTCTGCTATATTGGCGTTCGGCTGCACCTCAGGCCAATACAGCAGGCCTCGGACCTATAATTAGGCCAATATAAAAAAAACATCACGTAATAATACTATCGTAATACAAAGATTGTAAGCGTCAGTAATACAAAGATTGTAAACGTCATTATTACATACTTAGTTAAAATAAAGGCATTTTTGTATGACCAATATGACCGGAAGCAAACTGTCCATATTTTCACACCCCGGGAAAATAACCGGTTATTGGATTACTACAAGATCATTTCCATATCGAGGCCCATATTGACCCGGGCCAATATGGGCCTCGACTTCGTCTCGGGCCAATATGGGTGTCTCTTTTCTAGATGTCGGAAGTATGTAATAAATAGTTTATTAACCAGTAGGTTATATTATGAATACTACAGACTGGTTTGTATTTATACAGCAAGAACATTATTTTTCTCCAAAATGCTTTGCTGGTCTATTATGGCTTTTAAAGCCATAATGGACCTGCAAAAGCCATAATGGACTGGTAAAAGCCATAATAGACCGGTCCATTATGGCCTTCTTCAAAAAGAATGAAGATTACCTAAAAAATTTCATAAAATTTCAAAATTCTAAAATCAATAAAAAAAAAAAAATTCAAAAAATGTCCATATTCCATACTGCGTCTCGGGCCAATATGGGAGTCTCGGGATGATAACCAGGCCAATATGGAAATGCCCATGTATTAATCTTTATTTATTACATACTTAGTTAAAATAAAGGCATTTTTGTATGACCAATATGACCGGAAGTAAACTGTCCATATTTTCACACCCCGGGAAAATAACTGGTTATTAGGTGCCCCTCGTGCGTTTCAGACAAAATAAACAACTTCCGGTGTTTACGTCTGCAGATGTCGGAAGTATGTAATAAATAGTTTAATGCATGGGTATTTCCATATTGGCCTGGTTATCATCCCTCGACCCATATTGGCCCTCTACTTCGTCTCAGGCCAATATGGGTGTCTTGGGATGACAACCAGGCCAATATGGAAATGCCCATGTATTAATCTGTATGTAATACAAAATTGTAAACGTCATTCTAATATGACGTCCCATATTCGGTATTCAAATAAAGGCATATTTGAATAACAATCAAATATAGGCCACACATGCGCGCTGAGCTGAAAAGAAAAAAGCACCTACATAACGCTCGGTGTTAAATATTCATGAATATAATGCCTACCCATATTTGAATAACAAAGTATGGCCGGCATGAATTATTTCTTAATTCCAATGCAATACTGAGCATACAAATGTATTCTTGCATATCCCTGTGTCTAAAAAGCACAAAAAATACAATTCCGGGAAATATTGTTGAACGACTTTGGCACATAAACAACGTGACGTCATATGAAGACTTCCAGTTTAAAATGTAAATATCAGACGTTATTTGGCTTCGTGTACGCTTCAATGCAGATAGAATTTAACTAAAATAACTTTTCAAGGTAGGCATTTTAGTTATTTTTGTGTATTGTTGTACATATGACATGTAGGATTTCACGTTTTCAAGATGACGCATCCTTAACATTGACCGCCTCGAATTTTAAAATTACCGTATTTGTCCTATTAGAATCGAAATAAATCATGCCGGTCATACTTCATTGTTATTCAAATATGGGTAGGCTATCGTTCGGGGTTAAATATAATGCCTACCCATATTTGAATAACAATAAAGTATGGCCGGCATGAATTATTTCGTAAGTAATACAACATGGATAACTTCAATAATACAAAGATAGGAAACGTCTGTAATACTATACAATTAATGACTTTCGATGAGGTGAATACTATACAATTATTGACTTTTAATGAGGTCTAACGGCCGAGGTCAATCAATCATTGACCAGGTCCGTATAGTCATGAGTAGACTGAAATTAAAAGTCAATAACTGCTTTATAAAATAATAAGGAATTTTTCAAACTTAATAATTGTTTTAACATTTTTCAATATTATTATTTTAATATTAAAATTTTGAAATTTTATGAAAACTTTGAAATTTTTTAAACTTTTTGAAAATTTTATCATTTAGAAATTTTTTGAAAATTTTTAAATCTTATGAAATTTTTTGAAAATTTATGAAAATTTTGAAATTTTAGAAATTTTGATTTTTTTTTTAATTTTAGAAATTTTGAAAATTTTGAACTTTAGAAAAAAACAAATTATTTCATAATTTTGAAATTTGTGGAAAATTTTGGAATTTTATTAAATTTTTTGAAATTTTTGAAATTTTTGGAAAATTTTTAATTTCTTTTTTTTGCAATTTGATTGGCCGACTGGAAATGAAATCTCGTCTCTGGTTGGAGAACGTTGAAACCCCGAATATACCTCACGCGAGGTGTACTCACTGCACGCGAGTTGTACTCACTCTGAGGTAGAGTTGAGAAAATGCTGTTTAGGCCAATCAGCGAACAGGAAAATTCCTTATCATTTAATAAAAGGGTTGATCAATCCTTGTATTCACCGAAATTGAAAGTCATTAGCTGTATTATTATATGACATTAAATTAAATTTGAATTAACACCAAACAGCGCCGACTTTGTTCCCCTGACACCCCTGTCTGCCCAACGTCTACCATTACCAATGCTGCCGAGAGACGTAAAATTTGATTGGACCGTGGAATTCTGGAATCTATATTTCTATTTTTAGCCCAAATTGGGGTGATATTACAGTCCACACTACTCATGAGCTAAATTTAGCTCATTTGAGATTGATATCGCACGTACGCATTACTTTTCAAGTTGATTTCAGCCAATTAGAAACTAGACAAAGTTCAATCATATAATAAAAGATGATAACTTTGATAATACAAAGATATAGCAAACGTCAGTAATACAGCATGGATGACTTTGATAATACAATCATATAAGACTTCAGTAATACAAATACATGTATGTACATCTATGATAATACAAACAAGAAATGTTCAAAAATACATAGATATAAAATTTCAGCTTCTTAAACTTAAACACCTACAGTATTACAGAGAGAATGCCATGAAGCACTGTAGTAAACTACAAACAAACTGCAAACTAAACATCAACGTAACAATTAAATGGATGATAAATGTGCTGTATTGTTTAATTATTGTATTACAGTAAAGTGAGAAATAAATGGAAACAACCAATAGAATTTGATTTACCTAAGATAGTTGTAAGTTTTATCATTGTTTATTATCCTCATCTTAAATGATCATGGTATTTCTATTTAATGGATTATGATAGCAAATTCCTCTGTTATCTTGTTAAGATTATTAAATGCAGGCTTTCCGAATATGGAACAACTAGAATTATGTTGAATGTTCCAGCGGCAACATAACATTATGACTTCACATTCAGTTACTATGAAGCAACGTTGAGGCTAAGCATATACATACAACATATTTTTTATTGGTAGAGTGTTGCTTCTAACGCGGAAGCGTCAATGGTTACTAGTGGCTACGTTGCAGCGTTATGTGGTTGCTACCATGACTTGGTTAACCGTTAAAGAGTGTCTGTGTCACACATGATCACGGATGTGTCGTCATCATTACTCTGTAAATCGTTACGGAGTATCTGTGTCACAAATGACCGCAGATATGTTCCT
Source organism: Gigantidas platifrons (assembly GCA_002080005.1). NCBI lineage: Eukaryota > Metazoa > Mollusca > Bivalvia > Mytilida > Modiolidae > Gigantidas > Gigantidas platifrons. The sequence goes on from MJUT01009469.1 coordinate 245,678, forward strand.
TTTGTCGTTATCACAATTCGGTGCTTTCCTCAATCATGACTTGTTACATGTTTGTAACAAGAGTAACATGACGGGTGCCACTAGTAGAACTGATTTACCCTCGGTTTTTAGTGTGGTTCGTTTTGCTTGTCGATCTTTTGTTTTCTGTGTAATGTTTTGTAGATCGTTGTTTGTCCCTTTTGTCCCTTTCTTTTTGGTCATTGCATTGTCTGTCCATCGATTTACGGCTTCTGGTTATCCTTTTGTGTGTCTTCAAGCGTGTCTTACAGCATCTATGTACAAAGTTGTGGTTTTTTCATCAAATTCCTTCAAGTTTCTAAAAATGTTTCAGTAGTAAATATTATAATTGATTTCCCAAATGAAAATAAGATGAACTAAATTACTCTACTACTGTCTAAGTAAAACGAAATTGAATTTGTTTCTATGATGTAAGGTTGTGCCTTTTGTGTAATTTGCAGTCATTATCTAATTCCATCAATAGTGTATGCTTATGACAGCGTCTGAACTTTAATTCATTTCTTGTGAGACAGTTACAATTATAGTATTTATTAGAAATAATAATTCTGCCCAATCCCATATTTTATTGATAAGTAAACATCATAATACAAATCATTGTAGAGTAGCAATGTTGAAAATGAACCTTCATTAAGTACATTTTGTATTAGGATTATTTAAGTCAATTAGCATATTTATAATAAAGTTAAAGGATAAAGAACATGTAATTAATGGAAAGTAACTGTAAATTTGAAACACTGGCTAGTAGGCGAACAATACCCAACATCAGGAGTACCGACTTAATGATAGCAAGAAAAACGTAGATATCTAATATATTGCACACGAAGCCAGGAAGGCGAACGGTCATGTGTATGTGTGCTTGTATTATTGATTTTGCCCTGTTTCTATGATTTTAAGATTGGATGTTGGTATTTTTTGTTTTCCATTTTTATTAAGAATTGCAAATTTCAATGGTATCATATGAACCATGCCAGTTCCAAAAACCCTGACTTCTGGGTAGATGATACCATCTGGAACTGATGGTACTATCATTGAATTCTACAAAGCATTCTGGTTATCAAAGTATACTTTAATTATTTTCAGCCAAAAACATATAACAAAGTGACAGTAAGTATACTTAAAATAAATATTTTATATTAGCTTATTGATACCTGATTTCACATTATAACAAATTATATTTATTTTTATCAAATATTCAAGTGTATGCAAATTTGAAAGAAAACAATCGATGTGATTCAATGTTGAAGACAAAATGTTTAAATTCTGGATTCAGATGACAAACGATCAAAACGATAAAATTCAGAAAAATACAGAATTGTCTTATTACATTGATTACCAACAAGACACGAAATGTGATATTATATTAAGTTAAAATACCAATGATTTGTAAACAAAATATTAATTATATTTGTTTTATATGCCACAATTCTTGAATAAGATCTTTCACAGTTGAGGGGATCATATTCTGTATGTCTGAAGGAATTTTAATTGTAATTCCCTATGATCATCAATGATATTTTCCGATAGATATTCCCTCATAGCAGTTGATAATATTCCCTCAAAGCTGTTGATAATATTCCCCTATGGTTGTTGATGATATCCCAATATGGTTGCTGATGATATTCCAATATGGTTGTTAATGATATTCCCATTGCTTGTTGATGATATTGTCTCATAGCTGTTGATAATATACCCCTATAGTTGCAAATGATATGATATGATATGATATTCCCCAGTTGTTTATGATATTCCCATATGACTGTTGATGATATTCCCATATGACTGTTGGTGATATTCCCATATGACTGTTGGAGATATTCTCATATGACTGTTGATGATATTCTCATGTGACTATTGATGATATTCCCATATGCATGTTGATGAAATCACCCCGATTGCTATTTATGAGGTCACCCAATGAATTTAAATAATATTTTTCTATGATTGTCAATGCTGTGTTGAACCTGTAATTGAGCAATTCTTAGTCTTAGATTTATAGTACACTAACGAGTTATGATGTTGAGGGAAATGGTAAGTATGACAAAGTACCACACAAATAAATCACAATAGATATGAAAAACCAGCACCAGTGAAACACTAAATACCAGGTAGATGAAATCATGCAAAAATCACAATCCAGATAGCCAAATGAAACTAAAAATAAAGTATCAAAAGATTGGACAACATGAAATCCATAAAAAAATATTAATCAGAAATAAATTGAGAACGCAATAACCCTGTTTATCAATTCCATCTAGCAACAACTTGTTACCGGAAAATATTTGTCTCAGAGTAGTATTTAAATAGTCATAAATTTGTCATTTGTAAATATATGACTGCTAATGATGTGTCAGGTCGAAATAGAATCAATAACTTTAAGTATTTTAACGTAAAACTCAAACAACCTGCACGATATAGTAACGGCGATGTACAAGTTTATATGATGGTTATGTCTGTGGGGTGACTTTCATTTTGGTTTCTTATTATTTCATTTTTGGGCATTTGACAGACATGAGCAGCCACTCCTATTCAAACGATCGTTATATGAAGAATACCCATGTTAGTGTCCCCTTTGTAATAACTACAAGTAATGTACATTGCATGCATATAATGATGTTCATTTTAATAATATAATTCATTTATTCATTTCTCTTGTAGTTTTCAAAATCAGATGTCTCTTGTCAATATCCGAAAAGATCTTCCGGAGATAGTGGTGTGTCATCAAATGATTTTTCAGGATCGAATTCACCTATTCTCAATGTACGAAATAATGATATGGTCAGTGAACATGAAATTGTTCAACCTAATCAAAATGTGTACACCTTAACCTATTTAGAGGATAATTCCTCATATCGGAAGCTTACTCTATCCAACAAAGAGTTAGAAAATACCGAATCACAGATAGCTATCGAGGAAGAGTGTATCAAACACCAAATAAAGGAGGACAATACAAAAGCGACTGAACATCATAGAAATTCAGATAAAACGTTTCATTTCAAGACAGATTACATATCTCATATAAATACAAATTACGTGTCTCATAAAAATACAGAAACCACGTCTCATAGCAATTCGGATAATAAGTCTAATGGATACATTGCACACTCTTCCGCAACAAACTTGTTTTTCAGTAAACCAAAGAGTAAACCCCATTCCTTTGAAAAAGTATCTGCATTAAATAATGTGAACTCAGTTAGATATAAAGGGAAGAATGGCGGTCCAATTGTTGACGTCTTGTCTACGCCTTTGCTGGAGGAAAACAGTTTAATTGAGACTCAGACCAATACTCATGATACATATGAAGAACCTTATCTTATTCATAGTACTGATGATTTACAGTGTAAACCAACTCAGCGATTGGGAAGTCATACTGGACTTTCATCCTTTGTTCCTGGATATATACAAGTAAACCAAGACGGCACCATACAATAAGGTTCTTCAAGGAGGTATACAATATTACAATGAGTAGGAATAATTATACTACAGTATAAGTAAACCATGATGTCACCATACAATAAAGTTCTTCAAGGAGTTATACAATCTTACAATATGAGTAGGAATAATTATATGAAAATATAAGGAACTCTTTAAAACGAAAATAATATCATGTATATGTTATTCGATTCAAATGTTTTGCTGAAATTTGAGGAAATACAACTCCGCTTTCCAATAGTACATGTGAAAGCAAGACAGTTAACTCAATAAATACTTCTTGTATCAGCACTTCATTCAAATCATCAAAAAAGAAAACAAATTCTAGACCATTTCGATGACAATTTATGGATCTGAACAAAAATCGCCATCTTCTCCATAAATTTGTCTACTGAACCATGGAATTCCAATTATTTTGAATATATGTATTTAATCATAAAAGGATGATGTTATAATTATAAACATTGTAGCTGAATCTGTGAAAATACCCTTTTCTACATTTGAAAAAGGGGAGATACTAACATACTAAATACGATTGATTGATTGGTTGATTATTGCTTAACGTCCAGCGAGCAGTATCTCAGCTATACTCAGGACGAGAATATGTTCAAAAATATATAAAATACAGATAGAAAAGAGGAAGGGATGGACCAGCCTTGCCAAGATCTTCTGACTACCATTGAAAAAATATACCGATTTGGGTAGTGACAAAACAATGTCTTTTGTAGTGAACCCTCTCGCCGTAGATATCAAATTTAGTGCACATGACGCGTTTCTGGTATATAGGTATAATCTTCATCAGTTGCGCTCAAAATCGAAATATTGGAAACTAAAAATAATTTACTAGTGTTTGGAATCAATAAAACCAAAGGGACTAAACAGGATAGCCAAAATCGGCTAGAGCCACCTATATCTGAGGGAGGAGAACAATAAAACCAAAGAGCCTAAACAGGATAGCTAAAATCGGCTACAGCCACCTATGTCTGAGGGAGGAGAATCTAATGCTGCGTTCACACGTATGTTTAATACGTATCGAAAACGCATGTAGCGTTCACACTCAACAAATTAACGATACGTTTCTGTAGGTTTTAACCCTGACAACCTCTACCAATACCCAGTAATGAATATTAGATACCTCTTATACATCATACGTAAATGGATGATTGTGAAATTGGTTTGATCATTATTATTCATTCCTGATGTTTTGTTTTTGTTATGATTTTCCTTATTTTCATACAATGCAGACATTACAATTCATTTACACTACAAGACATTATACACACTATATTGACATTTTCCGATCTGGATACATATATTTATGTATTGTATTAATACCTATATCACAAGTTATTACATATGAAATGGTCATTATCAGAGCTCCAGATAATTTTCTATTTTGATGGAGTTATTTCCTCTTAAATTTTGGAAACAGGAATATTCATTTTATTTTATATAACTTATTACTCAACTAAAAACTTAATCAAATATTAGTTTTAAAATGTGATTATGAATACACTGTATTGTTTGTTTTTGGTTTTGTTTTTTTTTAATAACCCATTCCTGATGTCAATGAATAAGTAAAAATGAGAAATCATAAGAATTCCATTTATTATGCAATCTTTGCCGTCAAAAACTCTTCCGGAGCACCTGAGTTAACCCCTCGTTTTTAATGGGATTCGTGCTACTCAGTCTTTAATTTACTGTGTATTGTTTTTCGGTTATTGTTTGTTCTTTTGCCATTTCATTGTCTGTCCTTCCATTGACAGCGTCTGACTACTCCTTTAGAATCTTCCAACTATTTTTGTGTTTAATGATATCAAATTTATAATAACGAATAACAGTCATCATGGTAATTCATTTTGGCATGTTGCCCCTTTGGTATCTTTAATATTTTCTTGTGTTTGATGTTATATAATCAATAGCAACCGACCGACATGACTCCATTAACAGAGCTATCTAGCGCGTCCCAATATAGTGGATCGGGTTGTTCTCCCTCGATGAAGGCTTAGGTTATAATAGAACATAACGTAATCAAAGTAACCTATGTAAACAATAAAGCTGCAATGGAAACTGGACACTTTGTCGTTCGGAAGCGTTTCTGTGCCCGATGTGGAAATTATCGTGAAAAGGTCTAGGGGTCCTTAATGAAAACGTTTCTAGATTTACGCATTGTAGCCGCTATGAAAGGCTATTTTGGTCCTCCATATCCAACGCGTTATGCATTTCCAGTGGTAATCTTTATCTATTTAGCTGATTATCCTGTTCCCCCCTATTGTATAATTCATGTATGTATTTGTGAGCTTGTTCTCATCCTGAATATGTAGGACATACTTGGCACTGAACGTTAATCAACCAACAATCGACCAATCATTTATAAAAAGAATGCCTAAACAGTGATTGTCAATAACATTCTACTAAAATCAATAATATTAGTATTTATAGATTCATTACAGTGTTCAACCTCTTTATTAGACCATTTTGAATCAAAATATTTGACTTCAATTAATCAATCAGTGGCACGATTGGTTTCTAACACAACTAACAAAAATCTGTTGCATAAATAAAACGTTATATTTTTAGCTGATGAAAGGCGTAGTTTAACGTATTTAGTGACAGCTATAAATAAAAATCGATTATATGGTATTTTAATTGCAAATCCTCGATGATAAGATTAGATTTCCCCAGAATCAATATGGCGGAAGTCGCTATAACATTGTCAGAGATTTGAAAAAAGGTTGTATTTTAGCTATCGATTGACTCAACGACAACAGAATATGACAAAAGAGACGTATATTGTGTCCTGCTAGCTACTGTATTTGACAATTTGAAAGGATTTACTACAAACATTTAAACGATGCCTTTATAACAGTTTAATCAGGAGCTTTCCATGAAGTAAAATTTCTAAGCAGGTAAGCATATATTAGTGTTCTCGATCATTCTCCTTAAACAATTTGATATGAATACTACCAAAAGGAGCATGCTTATTTGGATAAGATTTTAATACTAAGTAGACTATTGGAGGGAACTTCACTATCATTTTCTAACCTGTGTAGTTAAACGTGATTGTGACGATTTATAAGGTCGGTGTTACTGGATAAAATAAGGACATCTAGTGTATATATATTTAATTGCGATAATTACTGTGTAACATATTGTTCCTATGAAGGATGGATGATACGGTAAGTCTTGTAGGAAAAATAGATGTTTCAGAAACAGATTTTTGCTCGTTACCATTTTGATTAAGTATTTATACATACATCATATGTACAAGTTGTTTTTTGTTTTGTTTGTTTTGTTTTGTTTTGTTTTTTTTATATTATACATTCACAGGCCAAAAGTATTTCCACACCAAGATATTTGCCTTTATATTTCAGAAAAAAAACACTTATTTTTTAAACAGTCTCCTCAAGTCATTTCTTATCCGATTTTATTGAAATATTCACCTTTGAAATCAGAATTAATTAGAGTTTATCTTAATATTTTCATGTATTTTTTTTCGAACTTTTATTTACAAGAATTTATGATTTAAACACAAATGTAAATTCAAGATGTCACAATTTTCTATAATTATATTGTAAAATTTGGTGAAAAAATTAAACTTCGTGCTTAAAATCATGTCTTAAGAAAAAGTAGATATACAAATATATGAGAATAATAAGTAGAAGAAACTATATTTATTTCTGCATTTAATGCTGAAAATTTAATGGAAATGATTTCAGGAGAATGTTTTGAAAATAAGTGGCCTTATATGAAATATAAAGGGAAATATCTTGGTGTGGAAATACTTTTGAACCGTGATCCTCGCTATTATATGCGTTCATCATAAACTGACTGTCAACGTATGTGTACATGTTTATTGGTTTTATAAATGAGAATATGTTCTACGTTATAAAACTTGTATCCTATTGTCACGTTTTTGGACAGTATGTGTTTAAGCTAACTGTCAACGACATTTGAATTTGTGAATTATTATATATTTTTCCTTCCATCAGATTGTTGACTCTAATCATTTACCCAATCTTTGTTGTAACTACGCATATTTAGTATGCATTAGAGTTTTATCTTCAGATTTTCAAAGCCCCACTTTCTCGTATTTATTTTTGAGAATCCAATTCAATGTAAAAACAATAAGTCAGGGATATAATCGTATATGTGATAACACTCCTAAAACCATCAATCTTAACTTTGATTTTCCGATAAAAAAGAAAACTTGACCATGTGTGATAAACATTCTGACGACAATTCCAAATTGAGATGTGATGACAAATATTAGACATGTTAGAAAGCATAGCAGGTTTATTGATTGAACATTTCATACAAAAGATGGTGTATCCTATAGCAAATTAGATGGTAAATTGATTGGTCTGCGAAGTAAATGACTATTCAGAACGACATTGAATGAAATGGATACTTAACCTGACTACATGTTGAATATTGATTTCTGTTAAGCATAGCTGCCACAGTCAAGAACACGAAAGTACCAGTTATAGCACAAATGTAAACAAGAATTCAGTGATGAGAATTTGAGATAAATCTCCAATAGAGGAGTTGTTTACAAAGCTTGCCACCTTTTTATATAACAATGTATTGCTGAGCTTTATCACTGTTGTTATATTGTCCTGGATTATGTCGTCTCAATTTCATCTCAGCCAGGTCTGTTTACTGAAGTCCTGGAGTATGTCGTTTCAATTTTATCTCAGCCAGGTCTGTTTACTGAAGTCCTGGCGTATGTCGTCTCAATTTCATCTCAGCCAGGTCTGTTTACTGAAGTCCTGGAGTATGTCGTTTCAATGTCATCTCAGCCAGGCCTGTTTACTGAAGTCCTGGAGTATGTCGTTTCAATTTCATCTCAGCCAGGTCTGTTTACTGAAGTCCTGGAGTATGTCGTTTCAATTTCATCTCAGCCAGGTCTGTTTACTGAAGTCCTGGAGTATGGCGTTTCTATTTAATCTCTGCAAGGTCTGTTTACTGAAGTACTGTAGTTTTGAATAATTGCCCACTTGCAGCAATCAGTAAATGATACAATACACCCTCACATTTTGTAGAAGTTCATGTTATTCCTATCTTTCATAAACAAAAACAATATTTATATAATAAAGCAAATACACGTGAAAGAATACCGAAAGTGGCAATCAAAAATGGACAATCCAGAGAAACTGGCAATATAGGGTACATCAGACGAAGACAAACAAAACAAAAACACAACACAATATGTGTTGGACACCACTATACGCAAACAAATACAAATAATGTAAACAAGACCTGAGCCCTCCTACAAATAACTGGAGGCAAAGGCGAACCGAACATTGTTTTAATGCGGACATCACAGCACGGAACTCAGCGGGTAAAGAAACATAATAGGACAACACAAATAATGTTGTCTTTCCCGGGATTTATGTGACTATAAATTTTATAATTTTACTCTATCATTAAGTTTCCATGTGCCTTTTTTAAGCTTTTACAACTCGGTGATTGTCACGACATCCATTCTTATTTTCAGGTATCCATGGTAATCCACCAGTTGTGAACAAGAATGATGTGAATTATTTTGATATACATAAACATTCGAAATGCCTTTGGTTCGTATTTTAGTGAATACAAGCCGTCCTGACTTGTTGAATGGAACTATTTTATACCTTGGACAAAGTTCAAAATATAAGGACAGTGAACTTAATGAGCTATTATATGTGGTCATAGTTATCATGTTTTATGCCACCGCATTAATGATCATGATTGCCACACAGATACGGAAACAAAGACGAGAAGGACAGGACGCCGACTACTATGATGAATATTTAGAGAGAAATAGAAATATTAAAGACAGGTTTGGGAAACAACCTCTCTTAACTCAGCCACCAAAACCTGAAACTCGAGGAGCGAATAATGGTTCAGGGCTGGAAATTATATCAGATGAAAATGAGCAGCATTTAGAAGTAAATTCGCCGCCATGTTGAAGTTATATACATGTAGTTTATATTTTCATTCTGTTATTGTTATGAAAATTATAATTTGTAAATAAAAAAGGTTTTAAACTAACAAAACATACATTGCTTTCACATGTTATATAAATAATCGCCTCAAGCAAATTACAACCAAACAATGTATACTGAAAGAGTACTAGGATGTGTTAAATATTTTATACTTCTGCAATATCAACAGCAGCGTTTGAGCAAGATATGTAGCTACCAATTGGTATTCTTCTCTCAGTGGATTTTGAATCGACACTGGAGGTATATTAGCAGCACCGATTCGCTTATCATAACCCCCCTAAATCTGCTGCATGAAAATGTAACTTCATTACCCAACGCGATATCTTGTCAAGTATGTCAAAATACTTTGAGTTGTTCTTTACTAAAGTTTTCAACAATGTTAGTAAACTTGTATTTCTATGATTGCCGTTATCGAGCTCTTCGTGCGTTTTTTCTTATGTAATTCACTGTGTCGATAGAGGGACCCGGCAACTCAACCACTTGTACAGAAATTTATGTTTGACTGGTGTGTCGTGTTTGTATGTCCTGTAGTTCTAGGTTGTTTCAATATGTCCATTTGAAACTGTACAATTTTTGTTTTTGTTGTTATGCTGAAATGTAATATTTGTTGGCATTGAAACACATTCCACAGTCGTTTATGAATTCATGCTTATAGATTGTTGAGCCCCCTCCCCCCCCCCCCAGAATTTCATGGTCTGAAATGTATGCGTCATCTGAAAATAGTCTTACTGAAGATATCATTGCATCTGGGGGTCTGGGGTAAATTTATGTCATAAAGAAAGAGAAATTGTCCAAGAACGGTCCTTTGTGTGACGCTTGAGTCAACTGTTACTTATTTTGATTATCGCCATTAGCTATGGATTTCATTTTTCCATTCAACAGGAACATGCAATGCCATTTGTTTATTGGTCCGAAAATTCCAGCATCGTCTGTCGTTTTATAGAAGTTTATTGTGGGGAACTGCATAAAATGCTTTGTGGAACTCGAGGACTGGCAATGTCCATTCGTAGGCCTGCATCATAGATTTTCATGAAATCAATAGCTGGTTTTAACATTAGTAGACATACCTGAAGCCATAGTTTAATGATATTAAGATTTCATGCATTTGAATGTGTTTCATCTCATGCCTGCATTTTAGTAGTTTCCATGGAAAATATGTTAATGATACGGGTCTGTAATTTACAGCTGTGATTGTCTCCCTTATTCAATATGCGTGAAATGTTAGCATCCAGCCAATCATCTTGTAACATTATAGTGTCCTATAAATTTGTGTAAGGGATCTGTGAGGCATGGTGCAATTTAGTCTGCACATTCTCGGAGTATTCTATTTGGGAACACATTTGACCCAGATACCTTTAATGGATTTGTTTTCACCACATTTTACTGTAATCTGTAGAGTTGGTGTTGTTTCTTAGAAGAGTTTGAAAATACCAAAGGGGTACTCAGAATCCGTAAATCAAAGAAGGGCAGACAACACAATGATTAAAAGAAAAAAGACAAACAAGGATCTACAAAACATTACACAAAGATCTAGTAACACGAACCCCACTAAGAACTAGATTCCATTTGCTGTTTGTGTCACTGACGTTCGTTTGTTGATTGTGAAAACCAACTTAAATTGTTGGAAGAGAATTTCTACATTGTCTTTACTCACGCTGAACGGTTGTTTTGTCCTTGAATAGAGAACTGCCAACATTGTCATGTTTTCCTGGATTTCGTGAAATTCTGGAATGGTTTGATGCTATTTGGTTCTATATCTTCTATTGTGGTTTCGTTAATGTCCATTCTGTCATCCAGATTTCTCCCTTAATTTTTTTTTGCAAGTGTTTGTTGTTTGTTTATTTTGTTGTTTTTTTTTTTGCATTTGGCTTGTTGGTATAGCGTGATTCTTCTTTTAGCAACTTCCATATTTTGTGTTTTAGAACCAATTGCGTTAGATTGAATGTACTTGTCCATGCTGTAGAAAGATTATTTCTTGTTTCACTCATTTCCTGTAATGACAGTTTTGTTATTTCTCCGTTCAAGTTGCTTTTGGTGATACTGGTGGAGCAAGAACCGCTTACCCATCTGAAGCACCTGAGTTGACCCTCAGATTTTTGTGGAGTTCATGTTGCTCAATCTTTAGTTTTCTTTGTACTGTTTTGTAGATCATAGTTTTGTCTTGTTGGTATAAACATATTTTATTGGTATAACTGACGTATATAAACAAAACAATAGCAATTGTACAATAGTATTCAGAAACAAGCAAATGCTTTTTTTTAAATCCGTTTCCTATTGTCTTGTTGTCTTTTTTCTTTTGGCCATTACATTGTCTGTCCTCCTTATATATTTATATATCTTTATTCTTCGATTTACGACTGTTACTTACTTTTTTGAAATCATCAAACATTACTTGAATGGACATAGTTTGTTTTTACCATTTCATGGTATATGATATAACAGGTCCATTTAATGATTTTACTAAGAAAATGTTTGAAGATACCAACGAAGTAATCAGAAACCGTCAATCGAAGAAGGACAACCAATACATGGCCAATAGAGTGAGTGAGTGAGTGAGTGAGTGCTGTTTAACGCCAATTTTGCAATTTTTCAGCAATATCACGGCGAGAATAAGTTAATTTTCAATGAGATGACAATGAGTTCCGCTTTGTACTAGACCAACATGCTGAGTTGGATTTTCATAGAGCTAGTCCACTGAAATAATGACCAATAGAAGAAAGAAAAAGGCAGAAACAATGGTCTACAAACACTACACAGAAAACTAAAGATTGAACAACACTTAAGATGTATTAGTAGTACTATGTCTAGGAGATTGTTTTCTTTCGTTTGTAAGTCATGTATTTCAGTTAGCTGGAAGGACACAGCAATCGCAAGAATTTTCCTTGGAATTTCGTTATCGCTGTTACAGAATCCCAGTTTATGGCTAGACAATTCAAGTCTCCCGTCAACATGTTCGTGTCTTAGTAATAGATAATTTTCAATAAGATCGCAAGGTTTTCTACGCATTTCCAATCTTTTGACGCTGAGCATACCCGATGAATGTTTTTCCAGAAACTCGCATTGCACATTACAATAGAAGTCTACGTTTTTAGTACTATCATTGGGTCAATATCTTTACTGGTGAAATATTAGTCTCCAATGGTATCAGTTGCTAAGAAGTCAGTGTAAGAACGAAGAATTACCACAAGTGACGGGACGTGAGTAATAAATCGTAATTGGATATAGAAAACAGACACTTTGCCACCATTTTGTTGAATTGAACAAAGTTTAACAATATTTCAAGTGAACTAAAACAGAGCACTAAAATGAGCATGGTGGATCTTCTCAAATAACGGAGATAAAGGATAAGCAGTTCTGACTTCAAATTGGTGCTCGTCGTGTTACTAAGGGCTGTGGATTACGTCCCTTTGTTATGAAGTAGTGAGTTTTTTCGAGCTCCGAAAATTACGATATTTATTAGTAATTGGGATTCATTTTGGACTCGAATTTTTCTGGATATTCACAGAATATAATCTAATTTATGTTAGGAAAAATGTTAACAGTAAATTTTTCCTGAATTAAATGTATTATCAACAATTCTGATATGACATCTTGAAATCTACTCACGGAAAAAAAATGGCTAAAGTACAAAGACATTTATCCATTCACTTCAACACTAGATTTTTCAAGGGGATTACTCATGAAGAGATTTTGAGTGAAGTTGAGAAAAAGGTAGAATTAGACAATGTTGGTTCTGTGCAATTCACGGAAACAGACTGTATAATTTCAGTGAAGGATTTGAATACGAAGGAAAAATTAATATCAGGTGGAATAACACTAAAAAACAGGTCAGTTAACTTTTTAGACGTTGAAAAAACAATCAAAGATGCTCCCTATGAGGTAAGCGACTGTTATATTGCCACACAAATGTTGAAGTATGGAGAAGTTATACCAGGATCAGTACGAAGATGGTACATTAAAGGTACAAATATAGAGAACGGTTCAAGGTATCTCCAAATCATAAACTGTGCCCCAACTTTGCTCAATAGAACTAACTTTGACCGATTTGATGTTAGGTTATTCGCAGACAATAACCGAACTCATTGCTTACACTGTAAACAAACCAACCACCCATCCTACGCATGTAGACAGAAACCAATATGGCAAAAGCGATGCTATAATTGTAACGACCTGGGGCATTTAGCTAGAGAGTGTGTAAGTGCACCAACTTGTTCATTTTGTAAACAGGAAGGGCATATAAGGCGAGATTGTGAGCTATATGAAACGAATCAAGCACGTGAAAATTTTGGCAGTTATGCCCCTGAAATTATTGAGGGTAGGAAAACGACTGAACAAGACGCACAACAAACATCACAAACAGAAAATGTAGACAATAAACCTGGTGATAACAAAGACACAAGTACAGTCAGTACTGTTAATATACTGTTAGGTGCATCAAATGGTGTACGACTTGGCGCATTTGATGACAACTTTATAAACGCATCTATATCGGGTGCAACTCTAAACAACATTGATCAATGCATTGACAGGGCATTTTCAAAATTAAAAAAATACAAACAGCATAGTTAATAAAGTTGTTATGTGTTTGGGAACAAATGATGTGAGCAAATGTAAAGATGACAGTGATCAAGTGAATGTATTATTGACACAAGCTATTGCGAAGGTAAAAAGTCACTTTCCCGACTCCTGGGTTGGTATTTGTGGTATATTTCCACGAAAAAGGACTGGCAGTAACACAAATATATTAAATGCGACTACTACCAGTGTGAATAAGTTTATCCGTAAACTGTGTATGAAAGATTCAACAGTTGAATACATTGATACAATCAGTGACTTCTTCAATCAGCGTGCGATTGTTAAGTCAATGTTTGATAAAAATGATCACAGTGGCGTACATATCGGTCTTGAAGGTTCAAAAAAAGTACAGAAAAAAATCCGTGAATTTCTCAAGGCACCAAATGACGTATTTGATTTGACAAATACTGATCGTAAAAGGAACTTAAGTGACATAACAACGACACCGTCATCCGCTGATAGAAAAACAAAACATTCGAAAATAGGATCCGCAACTGAATATTGAAACAGTAACTTTATTTGATATTTACTGTATATTTTGTTTTATCTTATTAAAAAAAAAAACAAACAAAAAACCCCACCTACAATCAAGTATAAAAAATAAACAGACGGTAATTACTATTTGAATGTGTTATTATATGCTATTATTTTGATTGTACATAATAATGTCCACTTCTTTACAATTTGTAGCCTTTAAACAGGCGTGTTTTTCTTTAAACTGTAATATATGTTATATGTATGTGTATTGGCATGATTTGTATTGCTTATTGAATTATTATTTGAAATGTGTATATATAAAAGAATCCAGTGGCGATATTTATAATTGTTTTTGGAAATATTGTCTCAATTTTAAAATGAAAATGTATCATCTTAAAGGTCAATGTATCTGTATCTGTATGGTTACGTTACAGTTACCCACTGGGCTTTGATATAACGGGAGAGAGCGCCGGTTTAGTCGCGCTTAGCTAGTAGCGCGGACTTAAACCCTTCCACGGTTTTGGCACAAACGGTGTTGTCCTCTAGGTGGTTCCAGTCTACAGCAGTCTTTATAAAAAATGAGTTCTTGTATTGGTTGGTTTTTACTGCTGGTAC
>MJUT01009480.1:0-46587 GCA_002080005.1 Gigantidas platifrons
GGTAGACTTGTTCACTCTTTAGTTTTCTGTGTAGTGTTTTGTACCTCATTGTTTGTCTTTTTATAATTTCTTTTTCATTGTATTATTTGTTCGTCCATTTACAGAGGTCGTCGTGGTCTGAATCATATGGTAGTTGGATTTATAACTACCTATGCGATCAATGACTATCACTACTAACATTGTGATCTCGAATCCCGCTCAGGCGAGGTGTACTCGATACAACATTATGTGATAAAGTTTGCTAGTGATTTCCGGTAGTTCATTGGCTTTTTCCGGGTACTCCGATTTCCTCCACCAATAAAACTGAACGCCATGATACAACTGAAATATTGTTGAAAGTGTCGTTAAATATCATATACCCACCGAGACACTCATCCTTCGATTTACTTATTCTGATTACAGCTTTGGTATATTTCAAAATTCTCTTAACACATTGAACCAGTGTGTTTTATGTCATTGAACCAGTTTATTTTATTGCATTTTTCTACTTTATATTGTTTAATAAAACTAAGATCAACAGACATAAAATTTCTCGTCCAAGTAATAGCGGCATTTAGCCATGCTAGTAAAAGATGTCATCATGCTATTTTTATTGCCGATCAGAATGCATATAAAGGCTAATTTTAAACGATTCCTTTCTTTTTCACTTAATTTACGAGAACATGTGCTGGGTTATATTGTTTATTTAAATGATAAGAGATATTTGAAGAACAGAAAACGGAAGCGTTAAAATTGAATTGAAATCATGTAAATAGTAGTATATGAGTGACATTTCCTTTATGAATGCCGAAGGGTTATTCCAATTTTTCATGATCTTGAACTTCCTGAAGTTTAATATGTGTCACCTACTGACATTATAATGGGGGAAAAGTATTATAGTCGTACAACCAATACTGACTGTATTACTGATAAACTACAACTAAATATTAAATCACAGTTCAGTAGAGATTTCTGTGCAAAGCGGTAATCCGGATACAAAACATACAAAAACAATATATCGTAAAACACGAGTTTCCACCAACAAAGAAGGTCGGAGGATGTGTTCATGATGTGAAAGTCAAAAGTCATTGTCCCAATTGTCCCACCCTTCCCTAATTTGTGTATATTTTTTTCGATATTCTTGTCTCGGATTTCCACATGGAGACAAAATCATAAGTGGATAGCGTTATTTTTTAGTAATAAAACAATAGTATAAATATCGGAAAGATAAAAAAAAAAGTTAAAAGTTCAGAAACGTTAATAGGTTCTACATCTTCCTACTATCAGTATTAAAAATTTAGATACAAAATCAAATAAGATACAAAAATAATAAGTTATCGTTATATATATATATATTGCTGATGTAATTTGGATTGATCTTATTTTGAGTTTTGGTGTTTAACGCCACTTTCAGCAGTATTTCAGTTATTTCATGGCGACCAGTTTTAGTGGTGGCAGAGGCCGGAGTACCCGGATATATCCACCGACCATGAGTAAGCAACTGGTAAACTTTATCACTTGCGGCTGCGAGTCGAGTGCACCCTTTTTGTAATTTACAAAGCCGGGCGCGAATCCAGTCGTATTGGTAATAGGCTTGTATGAGTTGTTAGGCAATCTAACTACCTAACTCATTGAGCCACCCGGGCCCTGATGATGTAATTTGGAAAACTTCCTACCAACAATAGAAATAGATACGACTAGCTTTATTCGTTTATATCTCTTGATCTTTATCTACGAACCAACATATCGCTCTTTATCTAAACCATCGGCCAGGATAGTGTTTAGTGTCCTGTTTTGATTGTTTCTTTTTTTACTATATTTTTAAAACTTCTATTTTGCTCCATTTTCTAGCCGAATCCGTTCAATTTTCGTGGTGCGACCTATGGCGGCCGTTGTCATTTCTAATCCTACAACACTTGTATATCTGTGCAGTGGGAAGTCATCGAAGAGTCTCATTTATCAAATGAATATGTACGAGATATTTTCATAATGATAGCACGATTTTCGGTGCTGTTGTCACCAAATTAATCTCGAAAAAGATTGAATATTGCCTTTTTGATGTTTATTTATGTTTTGTAATATATATTTTCAGGTCAAATATTAGGTCGACAATACTAACCCAAATCGCAGATAAAGACTTTAATACCGATTTTGTATCTATTAACCAATATTATATACGATATTGATGAGTATAACAAAGTTAGGTATTTACATACGACGTGTTTTGTCTATAAGATGGATTGCATCATAATGTAAATGTATTTGACATCAACTATATATAGCCACAACGCCACGATATAGCTGAAATACTGCCAAGGTTGGCGTTAGACAACAATCAATCAATCAATCAATCAAATATAGCCACAGATGGATCTAAGGAAATTAATTACATAACCAATTTAAATGAATTTCCGTGTAAGTGTAAACAGAGAATTGAGTTAGTTCCTGAATTACATAATACATATATTTTTAAACTAACATTATTTATTGATCCAGGGACCTGGAAATATCCATAGAATCGTATAATCCAGTCGTGTAAATATCTTATTATAGTTTCTCTGATATCCGGTTAATTGCATAACATCCCATCTTAAACTCTCATACTATTTATTATGCATATTTCTAATACTTGAAACTTATTTTTAAATGTAAAGGTGAAATTTTGTATGTAACTTTAAGAATAGTTGAACGATACCAAAGAGATAATCAGAAACTTTAGTTCAACGAATTTCAAAGAACCATTTAACAAAATAATCAAAAGAAAGAAAAGACAAAACGACAGACAACGGTCGATAAAAAAATACTTCACAGAAACGCGAAGATAATGCCACAAAAAACCCATTAAAACGGAGGTGAACTCATGTGCTCCGGAAGGGTGTGTATTTCCTGTTCCATCGGTGCCGCCAGTATGAACAGATTGTGTGTTTGTCAATTAAGTTTTGAGTAATGTGTCATGAGTTATAACTTCTAACGTCACTTTTAACAATGATTCAGTTATATTGTACGTTCAGTTTTACTTTTAAAGGAAGCCGAAGGAATATGATTTGCAGATAGCGGTGTCTAACTGGGATTTCCATGTCAAATAATGTTCGTGTCGTTTATCAGTAGCACGATAGGTACCACTAGTGGACCAGGAGCTGTTGACCCTTACAGAGCATCTGAGTTCATCTACATTCATTGTGCTCAATATTTAGTTTTCTGTATAGTATTTTGTAAATGATTAAATAACCATTTCAATTTCCCATATCTCAAAATTTCAAATGAACTTACATTTCATTTTCTTTGCTTGTATATATACATGTATTTATGTACTGTCATCATTGTTGCTTTTTCTCCCATTTAATTTTGTGTGTTGGTGCTGCGGTATGTGTTTTGATGTAGGAGTGGGATATAGTTTAGAAGAATATAGAACAGTTATAGGCATGTTCCATTCCTGCACTTGCAGACTGTGATGACCTTTTGTTATTCAGACAGATACGTATTTGAACATATTTAGAACGAACCTCCGACGCTCTCTCTTTTTTTGTCTGCCTTCTCGTGCTCCAGTGTCTAAATCCAAATGTAAATGCGCTGTTTTTACTTTTTACACTCCATTGCATACTACTTGTCGGAAATATCGAATCTATATAAAAATCGTTCGACCGTTAAAGGTCAAACAATAACAGGTAATTGGATGAACACGATGATGACTGACACATTTGATGTGGAAACTGATTTCGCTCGTCAATTTGATTTACAAAGTTTTTGTCAGTGATGGAAAGACTGGTCATTTAAGAAAGGTATGTAACAATATGTATACAAATATATTTTTGTAGGCATTCATACGATGATAGACAAATACATTTCGTACAAGAACATTGTATCAAATCGGTTGCGGAAATTTTGACATTTTATTCACTTTTTCATTGATTTTTTTTTTGTATTTAATACTTAATATACAACTAAATGTGCATTTCTATATATTTTATTAGATCACTATATACAGCGATGGATCTTTAGCAGATGAAAATTGATGAACATTTTATAAAACAACGAACTTGGCATCTAGTAAAATATCAAATATGGATTACGAGGGGTTTTTTCTTTTGTCATTTGAATTGGTCAATTGTAAACACATATCAAGAATCTATGCATAAGTGTAAAATTGTTGCTGACGATCCAGTGAAATTGTAACTTATGTTTGAGAGCGAGTTTAAATAATTTTCCCATTTATTATGACTAGGTGAACGATATTCACCTTGTCACAAATATGGGTCAAATTATTAAAGTACAGCTACCTGTATCATCGGCCCCTATTAGCGGCCTGTATCATCGGTCTCTATTAGCTACCTGTAAGTGATTTTAGAGGCCGCATTTACAATAGCTTTGCTGGGGGTATTATTGTACAGGTGGCAATGATAGCACATTATTAGACCCCATTATTCTAAGCGATGCTTTGAACTGTAATTATTCTGATGTACTTATAATACCAAGACATATATGCGACCACCATGCAGCAATCGCATTTATTAAATGCTCAAAAGCTCGAAATCATTCACAGGAGAAATCTGTGACCAAATTGATTATCTTAGATTTAATCAGATGCTAACTGATATAAATTGGAATGATACACTTTGTAATTTGGATGATGTAGATGATATGTGTGAAGAATTCTCAATAAATTTCCTTCAAATCTCAAGTGCATGTATTTCTTCAAAAACAATATCAATACGCGAAAAAGACAAACCGTGGTTCAGTAACGAAATACGAAAATAAATCCGCATACGTGACCAGCTTAGGACAAAATTATTAAAATCTCACAACGAAAATAACATTAATAGATGTAAAAAACAAAGTAATAAAGTAAATAATATGAAAAAAGTAGCAAAGGAGAAATTTGAAAATAATTTAAACAACTTTTTATTAAATAACTCATCAAACACCAAAATGTATTGGAAAATAATGAAGATGTTAATCAAATCTGACAGATGAAATTATTGTATACCCACGCTCCGGAATTTAATTAATGATCAAAATACTGATGATATTGCTTATGACGACGCGGATAAATACGAGTTTCTGAATAAATATTGTAGCTCAATATCAAAACTGGACGAAGAAAATGTTACACTCTCACAGTTTGACTCATAAACTAATAATATTATTCACGATATACATATAACAGAGAACGAAATTATTGATGTTATTCAAATTCTAGACCCAAACAAAGCGACGGGTTCAGAAAAAATGAGTAATAAAATGCTTGAAATTTCTCCAGAGAAAATTGCAAAGCCCCTTCTAATAATATTTAATAAATCTTTACAACAGAGCAAATATCCTTCTAATTGGAAGAACGCCCATGTTATTGCAATTTTCAAAAAGGCGTCATATCCCTACCATCCAATTATCACCCGGTATCTTTAATAAGTTGTGCAGGTAAATTAATGGAAATAGTTGTTTATAAACATGTTTACACTCGTCTCGTCAAAAACAATCTCATATGTTAATATCAATCGGAATATTTGCCAAAACATTCAACTGTCCATCAACTATTAGAGCTTTACAATTCGAGAAAGAATATAGCTGTTTCGTCTTTTGCGATTTCTCTAAATCTTTCAACAAGGTTTGACATAAAGGTTTTATTCACAAAATAAATTCATACGGAATTCAAGGGAATTTAATAAAAATGGTTCGAAAACTATCTATACAAAAGAAAGCAAAAAGTAATTAATAAAAACTCTTGCTCAAGTTTTGAACATGTTTCAGCTGGCGTACCTCAAGGGTCAGTATTTATACCCTAATGTTTTTAATATACATAAATGATATTGGAGAAACATTTATATCGTTGAGTAGATTATTTGCTGACGACACGTCACTCGGATATTCTAGTCAAAGTGTTAATCAAATTAAAACTGTAATCAACCATGATCTACTCGAACTAAATGCCTGGTCTAGTAAATGGCTAATGTTATTCAATCCTGAAAAAAACGAAATCATGTTTTTTTTCTAATACTGGTAACATAGACAACCTCGAATTTTATTTTCAGGGCAAAATCATCCCTTTTTCTACCAGTCATAAACATCTAGGAGTTATCCTCTACCAACATGTAAAATGGAATGAACATTTAGAAGATATCATAACAAATATAACCAAACATTTAGGTATATTACGTAAATTACAATTCAGTATGAATAGATCCAACTTGGAAAAAATGTACTTAGTCTACATTCGCCCCCCTTTTTGAATATGCTTGTGAAGTCTGGATACTTGGGGAATTGGCTATTCCGACAAATTAGGTAAACTCCAATTAGACGCTGCAAGAATAGTAACAGGTTTACCCATTTTTACAAAATCCGAGTATTTATATGCTAAGAAAGGTTGGGAAACACTATCAGAGCGGAGATGTCGCAGAAAACTCCAATTATGTTTTAATATAAAAAGTGGAGTGGCATCTGGTTCCTCCAATTATTCAGAACACTACTATATACCCTTTGCGAAATGGCGATCATTTAATAGTTCCTTTTTGTAGACTCTGTATAACCAATTCGTTATGTATCCCCTATACAGTAAAAGAATGGAACAAACTTGATATTGCAATCCGAAAATTATATTCATTATCTGAATTCAAAAACGCACTTCGTACAAACAGCCACCAAATAAGATCTCAGTTCCCAAACTTTATTGCTATGGCCCTGGAACGTTAAACGTCATTTTAACACAACTTAGATGTAGAGTTTCTCTCCTGAACCATGATCTATAGTATACAAAGTAAATATCTTATCTAGCCCATCTTGTAGCTGCAGTGCACTCCCAGAAGATGCGAACCACTTCTTTTTTGTTTGTACTAAATATTCTGAAATAAGAAACGATCTGTTTCTCAGCATAATCAATTTGTCTCAATTGATCAATACTTCACTACTCACATCAGGAAGTGAAACTTTAAGTTATGCAGATAATTGTGTTATTTTTATTCAGTTTTTCGATATATATAAAAGGTCTAAACGATTTCTAATCGTTTAAATGTACTAACCATACACCATCCAGCATCCAAACACACTCACACACGTTTTCCTTATTTCGTTTTATTCTTTGATTATTTTCAGCTTTGTCTGTTATATGTTAAAATTGTATTTTACTAGTTTTCCTGTGCATTCTCAACATAATGTAATGATAATTGTATATATAGGAGAAGACTCCATAAGTTGGTAAAACTTGTGTTTGATCCTATTTGTATCATTGATCAAATAAAATAATTATAAACCAAACTGTATAATCGAGTACAACTCGCCACGAGACAGGAATCGATATTATGATGGGCATAATCATTATTTCTAGGATTATTCGAGGGGATTTTGGATTAATATTGATTTTGTTATAAAATTCACAGGAGGTGGATGCAAAATTATGCACATAAAAGTATTCTTCTGATTTGCATGAACTACAATGCAAAAAACCTTAAATTTAAATAGAATTTAGACAGCTCCAATCAGTCAATGTTATTGAATTTACGTTTTAGAGTTGTCAAAAGAACTACTATTTTGAATTATATTATGTTTTTTTTTTATATATATGTTACATATTTTAATGTTAAAATAAAACGCTAGAGAAAACCGAAGGAGCTATAAAGAATGGAAAATCCAGAGAAACTGGCAAAAATGGTTTCACAAGACACAGCACGATGAAACACAGAAAACTAAAAAGATCAGCAGCAGCAACATCTTGGTTATCACTATAGACAAACATACACAAACAACACACTAAGACGTGAGCCCTCCTACAAACAACTAGATGAAAAGACGAACTGAACATCGTTTTTATGTGGACATCGTAACTTTGTAGCTGTTCAGATAAGAACAACAGATAGGGAAATATGTCAACATAACGTTATATTTGATTTGACTTTAGTGTTATGTGCAATGTCTTAAGAAAGGGGAACTTCTACTTCTTCGCAAGTATCTGCGTTTATGTGACTAAAAACATGACAAACACGCAGTTTTCTACACGACAATACACGGACAACTAACAAATGAGAGATCCGAACCCAGTCAAAAAATCGGTGGTGGACAAAAACGCAGGTGCTTCAAAAGGGTACACTAGCGGAACCCATCGTGTAACTTATGCTAAAAGGCAGGTGATAATTCGTGAATCAGGATTAACATGTAGGCTCTACTAAATTTAGTAACATTGCAACAAGGTAATCCAGTAATAATCGACCAATTCATGATAACAAGGTTTTAGCATTCTGACAGACATAACTGAACCACAATACTTGCATTGGTAGATTAATAGTCCATATGTACTTTTATTTATAAAATAAACAGCACCCTGTCACAACATGAAGCCATTCCAATTAGTGTTACAAATTTTCTAAATTTCTTTTTAAGGCTTGAAATCATTAAAAGTCTTCGAGAATCGGTCTACTATTTAAAGAATCATTCGATATTATGACTTCACTAACATATATATTTATTGCGGATAATGTGCTTATAGCTTTAAAAAAACATGATTGTTGTTACACAACGTAATTCGGAACACTTCCCGAGTCATATAATTTCAATAACATATTTTCCACCCACTTTGAGAAACAAATGTACACCTCTGTTTTAACAATACATCATTGTTAAGAGTAGTGATGTTCAAGTGTTTACTTGTTCCGAAATGTCTTACATCACTCTCTATCTGTCAGCATATCTGTTGTGTTCATACTTTATTCGTGGGAATGACAAGATATATTTTATTTTGAAGCATAATAAACCTCATAACGGAAAATTAAAAGGTTTGACGTTCATTAGAATTCGCCACAAACAGATGTGCTTTAATTTATTAAATTAAATTATAACATTTTATGAGATTATTTTAATCTTAGTTTAGATAACATGCTGAATTAAATCATAAGAAAGGGGAAGCTTGTCCGCTTCTTCCAAAATTTGAATTTCTAATTGCTCTATTCGGAATATGTTTGGATGTAAATAACATTGCCTTTGTCGTATTTACGATGAACTGGTTATAACTTTGTTTTAAGAAATCAATCATGTATCATGTTAGAAAGTTTAAGATACCAAAACGTTAATCAGAAGCTGTAAATCGAAGGACAGACAACACAATGGCAAATGAAAAAGGACAAACAACGATCTAAAACACTACAGAGATAGCTAAAGATTAAGCAACACGAACCTCACTAAAACCAGTGGTGAACTAAGGTGCTCCGGAACGGTTAGCAGTTTCCTCTCCACTTGTGACACCAATCGTGTTACTGTCAAACGACATGGAAATCGTGTAATGTTTGTTTAAGGTAATAAAATCTGGAATCCTTTTTTTTGTTGCTGGTTCAGTTAATGTGTTCACAATATTAATCCCATATAGAAAACACTTGACGTTTCAAGAAAATATGTCATAAATATGTCAATAATCCCTGTAGTTAATTTGAATCATTTCAACATCGAGAACCTGGCTACTAGGCTGATGATGATGAACATTGTACCTCGAGCCACTGATAGTCTACCGTCCTGGTGCTATATGATTTAATTAGTAAGAAAGGATGTGGATGTAATTGAGCTTCAGAGATTTCCCCACATTACACTATGACATAACTTTAAGTAAAGAAACAGCGTTTGTTCTATATTTCATTGCCACATTATGGTCTTCAACAATACAGCGTTTGTTCTATATTTCATTGCCACATTATGGTCTTCAACAATGAGCATGGCTTATATCATGAAATGTTGACACCTCTGCTGTTAGTATAAAAATTGAATCAAAATAAAAATGAAAAATAAAAAAAATAGAGCCGTACCTTTGTTGTTTTCTCGAACTCACTCCGGAAGAGAAATAAAGACTACCCTCGTCATCTTAAACTCGGGTCTGTCGTTTCTTTTGGTAGATTAAGGTAAATAAAAGGTCCGTTTATAGTGGTTTACGGCATACATTATTAAGGATAACTCGAATACTCGGATATGTCGAAGTAATATTAGAGGTGTGCCCGACATTAACAAAACGGGTTATATAAAACTGTCGAATATAATGGAATCGTAACAGAAAAGCAGCTTTATTTTTTAAACATCGTTTAAATAAAGTACAACGTCTTACCAATATATCCAAGCATCGAAACCCATCAGCAAAAATCTCAACATAAATAACTAGAGAAAGTTGATCTGGTGATCACAGATACCCCTGCATTCCAAATTTTCATACAGAAACCTTTAAAGTCCATATCTTCTAAGAGAAAAACGGTCATAATTCATGAACGGTAAATGTCAATTTCACCATAATCGAACTTAATCTGTATGTTATGGTACATCGCATTGTGTTAAAGTTTGAAAAGATTTGGATGAGCCATACTTTAAATATCGTCCGGAAACCTAAAAAGTCTCTATTTTCTAAGAGAAAAAGAACCATTACTCAGAAACGGTAAATGTGAAATACACCGTAATCAAACTTAACCTGTATTTTAAGGTGCACAGCAATGTGTGAAAGTTTGAAAAGATTTGGTTGAGCGGTACTTTAATTATTATCCGGAAACCAAAAGTGTGACGCACGGACGGACAAACGGACATGAGGATCCCTACCCCCAGACTCTCGTCAAGCGGCGGTATGAAAACAAAAAGGATAAGCAGCACAGACCCAACTAAAAAAACTGGGGAGGGAAGTTGCTGATTCTTATAAAACACCCGCTGTGTCACTCATATAGTCAAGTCGGATAAACATCTTTGCGGTGAGAAAGGAAAGAAAAATCTACATAAAATGGAAAAATGCATTGTTACTATGTAACTGTACTTGATAGGAATGCATGCAGCCAATTTGATATTCTATGCATATCTTATATTCATTAAGTATATATTCGTATCTTGTGGCCTGTTTTCTCAATTTCATGAGCGAGTAAAATGTCTTAGAAATAACACCTCAAATAACTACAAGTATTAAATTAAATCTGTCAAAATATGTTTCTGTGGTACAATAGTGCAAGATACCTCAATAATATTTTTATTTTCATTTCATTCGTTTATAGTCGGTTTATGGTGAAGGTTTTGTCGTTTAATGGTTGCTTGCAATGAAATATTATACTAAAGACGGAAATTTACATTGACGCTTGATCATGAACAAGCTTCATTACGTTTTTACCATTCTATTAATTCAGTAATAAATAATCTTCTATTGCCTATTTCTTTGCATATAGATACACGTGTTTCTTCAAATTATCTAATTTCTTAACCACTTTGATTGCTGTGTTTTTCCTCTACGCAGAATTAAAAGTATTGACTAAAAAATCTTGTTACCTCTTAAAGACATTGTGCTTCATTTCATAGCAATAAAACTAACGCGGAAGATTACATCGATCAATTCACTCAAGATTTATATATATCCTTGCGTCTGACTAAATATGTTTTCCTTATTTATCAGGCAAATTTGGTACATTTTATGATCGTCTGTGTCTCTGTCAGCAAATAAAAAAAAATAACAGTAAGTACAAAGTGGCAGTCAAATGGACGGAACCTAATGACCCACGTAAAAGGGGGAAATTGGATATTTGGTCCGGAAGTTTCCTAGTCATTGTCAATCAACGACAAGTACTATCATACTATTGCTATATGTTGTCATATAATATGCAAGGTGCGTAGCACTCCTAACACAAGAGGGAGTCAATTATGTCTCGTCCCAAAAGCAACTTGTGTATTGAGTCATCCCACACAAAACGGACGGCGATACTCAGGTATGATTTCTATGGTCAGCTTGAGGTTCTCATCAGTGTATTTCGTGGAATTTCGGAATCACGAACCACGCATTTATGGCTCACCCTATGAGGAGCTTGTGTATTGATTTGTCCGGCACAGCAAACGGACGGCGAAACTAGGGTATTATTTATATATTCAGTTAGAGGTTCCAACCGTGTATTTCGTGGAATTCTCAAATTAAGAGACAACTTGTGTATTCTTTTCGTGGAACAAAAACAACTAACGACTGATAAGGTCTTATTTCTCTACACAGGTTACCCACTGGAGTAGACTGCAACCAAAGTTTGCCCACAGCTAAATAGTACATTTGATTGTACAGGTTTTAAATTATTTGCCTTTTGAATTTTTTGGCTGTTAACGTACATGATGAAGGTTATTCCAGTAACGCGTCTTACGTACTGTATTTGATATCTATGTTTTTATTATACCAATGCTACATTGTTTTGAAAATCATATAAATATATACGACACCCAGTAGTTTCTAGTTCTGATCAATTATTAATTATAATCTTTTCGAAATTCAGTTCAGTTCACCATACAATCTGATCACATCCTCGATCTCGTTGCCAGTTTATCGGTCGGTCTGGTGAGGCATTGACCTTTGATGAAGCCATTCCACATTTATGTTTACAATTACACATGACATAGTTGTGGGAGTTGATATGTATTTTGAGTGGGAACCATCCATAACATGCAATGTCTGAGTAAATTGTGTATGATGGCACTTTGTTTCAAGCATTGACAAGATAAAACGTGGGTTGATGCGCTAATTATCAAAGCGTCCATTAGCAGTTTAAATACGAAATATGACATAATAATCGATAACACAAGACTTTATTATACAAATAATATGAACTTTTTAAATATTATTAATTTACTTCTGTATTTGAGCGATATCATTGGAAACGCCGCATAAACATGGGTTATTTTTAATAAAACAACGATTTCACGATGACAGACACACATTTACGAGCTGTGTATTTGATATTCTCTGCTCAGTCAGCGCACACGTTTCAGTAGGGCTCTGGCCCTGAGCACATATACTTGCTTTTATTCCAACTGCCAGGGGTTCGAAAGACGCATGCTAACTGGCATAATCTATAAACATATTAAGGCAATCACTAACAATGCATGTGTTATGTGACTCAGTCTTCTATGATCTAAGGCTTTGAATTCGCCATATTGTTTTACTAATGCTTCGAACATGAGACCATTTACCTATTGAATTTGATCTAGCATTTGTGTGTTGCCAAACTGAGAGTTTATAAGATCTTGTATTTTCTCTCCTTTGTTTTTAGTGTTTCATTAGTGTTTTTTTTGGCAATCCGACATTTTGTTGAGTCTACAAATGTATCTTTAGTTTTATATGTATGTTTTGTAGATTGTTTTTTGGCAATCCGACATTTTGTTGAGTCTACACTCCGGTTAGAGTATACAAATGTATCTTTAGTTTTATATGTATGTTTTGTAGATTGTTTTTTGGCAATCCGACATTTTGTTGAGTATACAAATGTATCTTTAGTTTTATATGTATGTTTTGTAGATTGTTTTTTGGCAATCCGACATTTTGTTGAGTCTACAAATGTAACTTTAGTTTTATATGTATGTTTTGTAGATTGTTTTTTGGCAATCCGACATTTTGTTGAGTCTACACTCCGGTTAGAGTATACAAATGTATCTTTAGTTTTATATGTATGTTTTGTAGATTGTTTTTTTTGGCAATCCGACATTTTGTTGAGTCTACACTCCGGTTAGAGTATACAAATTTATCTTTAGTTTTATATGTATGTTTTGTAGATTGTTGTTTTTGTCCTTTTGTACTTTTTCCTTTGGCAATTGTGTTGTCTGTTTTTCTTCGATATACGGAATTTTTAAACTCTTCTTCCTACTAGTATCTTCTAGAATTGTCCTCCAGTGATGGCATTTGAATGTAAAATGACGATACCCATGTATGTCTTAATACTAAATGGAAAATTCACATACATTTGTGAGATCGATCATAAAGTCAAAGCGTATTGAATAACGTAGTGATGAAAATGTATTGAATAACATATGATTTTCCCGAAATCAGCATCATCGTTGAAATGAAATTATTAAAGCAGTAACGGAATGAACATAAATAGAAACGTACTGCACTGTAGGTTAGCTAATTAACCTTAACAGTAGTAGGATACCCAATTTTTGTTTTGCAAAATATGAACATTGCCAGGATTTTTGCCTTGCTAACAATAACGCTTAAAAATCAAGTGTTGCTGGTGGTAATGTTGAATTCTAATATGACGCCGTGTTATCGTCAGTTCATATAATACTCAACAACAACACTTTTAGCGCAAACGCAGTAATGTTGTCAGTTCGGCTATTCCGTTTACCCTCCCGCGAAATGGTGTACGTTATACATTTACCGTAGAAAATTAAAATTCCGCGAAATGTTGTTGACAATTTTGGCACGTAAACAACATGACGTCATATGAAGACTTCCAGTTTACAACATAGAGATCCTGACGTTGTTTTGGCTTCGTGTACGCCTCCTTGTCGAAGTGGGATTTGTAGTATTTTCCCTTTCTTTTGAATTGATGTTCATCAATGACAACATTTAGTAATCTCAAATGACAGAAATCGTATCTAGAAATAATAGAAATCGTATCTTTGTGTTCGGGAGGGTAACGGAGCAGCCAAATACATTGCTGTGTGTATAGGCGGCGTTTTGCAAGTAAATTGCCGTATTTTCCCTATTAGAATCGAAATAATCCATGGCAGCCATTGATTATTTCTTAAGTCATCACTTCATACCTTGGCTAACCGTTACGACGTGTTTGTGTAAAAGATAACCAGGGATATGTTCCATTTTTCATAGTCAAATCCCGTACTTTCCACGTCCATGATATATCACATAATATGACTTAATATCAGAAGTAACACAACGGGCGTTATTATGGAGCCGGAACTGTTTGACATTCAGAGCCGTCGAGTCCACCCTAGGTTTTTAGTGGAGCTCGTGTTGCTCAATCTTTAGTTTTCTATTTAGTTTTTGTATGGACTATTGTTTGCTATTCGTCTTTTTTGTGCATTTTCTTGTTCGATTTCCTGCTTCTGATTAGCCCTTTCGTATTATTATGTTGTCCTATTCATGTTATTTGTGTTTTTTTGTATAAAGTGGTGTCCAACACGTCTTGATTATATGAGTAACATAGCGGGTGTCATATAAGAGGCAGGAACTGCTTACCATTTGCGAGCACCTGGGTTCACCCTCGGTTTTAGGTGGGTCCAAGTTGTTGGTCTTTTTAATTTTCTGTGTTGTGTTTTTCTCTTCGTCCTGTGTCTTGTGTATCCAATGCTGTGTCTCTGAATTGTCCATTTTTGATTCCCCCTTCGGTAATGTACTCCTCAGTCCATCCAATTTTCGAACTTTTTTCCCATCACATCGCGTGAACTTTTTCTGCTAATAAAACTAGTAGTCACCCAAACCTCATTAGAATGTATCTATTTTTACTATTTTTTTCACGCATTACAATAATTACTCGACATCTGTAATAATCATAATCGAAATGACGTCACGGGTTACTGTGATTTTCTGCAGAAATGGTGTTTATTACGTCATTGTTCTATTGGACGCACAGCAACACTAATGATACGAATGCAAACAAGTGTTTAATTACTATGAGTGACATACTTTTTGCTATTAAATACATAACATGCTTATTATATACA
Source organism: Gigantidas platifrons (assembly GCA_002080005.1). NCBI lineage: Eukaryota > Metazoa > Mollusca > Bivalvia > Mytilida > Modiolidae > Gigantidas > Gigantidas platifrons. Next base: position 15,397 of record MJUT01009480.1, read on the forward strand.
CGTTTTGTTTTTCGAGACAAAGACAACCTTGAAGATACCAAATGGGTAGTCAGAAGCCGTAAATCACAGAAGAACAGGCAATACAATGGTCAACAAAGAAAGGACAAAGGAACTAATATAATCTAACACCGGTGACAGGTCAAGATCGAGAAATCTCAGACACCCAAGGGTAAGATTTCAATCGTTCTCTGACGAGGCTCGCCGAGTCATAGGTGTTTGATTATTTTTCTTACACAGACATTCCCGCAAATTAGTTTTTTTATTCTTTGCGGTGAAATTCTGTTAGGGTGTGTGTTATTCGGTCACATATCATGAAATGAATATATTTGGCAATGAACAAGCACGTCACCTTTTTATAGAACAATTTGACTGGGTAAATCCATATAATTTTATTCTCAGACATTTCCCTGACCTACATTTGACTTGTCTTTACATGTACCATATTTACATGTTTGTGTATATTCGAAGACGACCGCATCACAAACATCAATGAAAGAATACGCACAATGTGAAAGAAACACCAAATCAAGAACGCTTCAAATTGCAATATACAATTACGGCCCTCTGTGTAGGGAAACATCCAGATTTGTCATCCTGAGGGGGGAGTTGTTTTCCCGAGGGCTTGCCCGAGTGAAAACAACCCCCCGAAGGTTGACAAATCTGGATGTTTAACTACACAGAGGACCGTAATTGCTTTATTATATTTTTGCCAATGTTTTATAGGTTATCTCCCTTGTGGGGGAAATTGGGTTGTTCGGCGGGGAACAATATGGTTGTTTCCCGGCAGGGCTAATTTTTGCCAATGTTTTATAGGTTATCTCCCTTGTGGGGGAAAATTGGGTTGTTCGGCGGGGAACAATATACAATTATGGCCTTCTTAGGAGGTGGACATCCAGAATTGTCAACTTGTGAGGGTTGTTTTTCCCGAGGGCTTTAGCCCAAGGGAAAACCACCCTTACAAGTTGACAATTCTGGATGTCCATCGACTAAGATGGCCATAATCGTTTTATTAACCGAACAACGGTTTTTAAAACTTACAATTTTTTTTTATTTTGTCAACAACACGGCAAGCTCCTCAGGGGAATAGTCATCAAAGTTGAGGCTATCGGAATTTGTTTCCAGTAAATACTGCTGCAAACATTTGACTGCGGATTTCGTAGAACGTTTTGTGTTCTCGGCATCCTTTTCAGAGAGGATTTTTGCAATTTCTTCCTCTGAGCTAGCGGCAAACCGACCTGCAGCTGCCATATTTTATACACAAACAGACGATTTCCGGTTTGCGGTTATCGCCACCTAGCAGGGGAAATTTGGGGTTTTCGAGGGTGACAATACTATTATTTACCTCGCACTGTGAATTTTTGGGGTTGTCGAAGGAAACGTCGCAATTGTCAAAGTCATGTGACAGCTGATCGGACCAATCATAGATACATATATATAGAGAGGTTTAATAATAGGTGTTGTTCGGCGGGGAACAATAGGGTTGTTTCCCGCAGCGCAAATTTTGGCAAAACATCTCAATTATTTTATTATCACATGACTAATTTAATCCAATCAAAATCTATCATATAGATTAAAATATAATAATAATATTTAAAATTCGACTTTCAGGTCACAATAAATATAACAATAGTAAAGAAAACGTTTGTTTTTAAACAAACAAATCAACACACACACTTTCATTAGAAATGTATGTCATTTCACTGTGACGTCAATAACTCGGACAGCTGATTGATTCAGTAACATGAAATCGATAAGTGCCAACTGTTGAAAAATATCATACGCAAACACGTTAAAAAAATTACGCAAATTAAGAGTTTTAAAAGATTGATTAGACTTTGTCTAACTTTATATTTTGTAAAGCATATTTTATTTTAATCACATATACAAACAATATTAACAAAGGGTCACAACAAAGTTATAATATAACACTGAAAAATCTTGAAGCCAATATTACTTTGGCGTGTAGCTTGTCTTACACCGGGGGTGTAAGACAGAAACACCTTTTCCCGTGAAAATTGAGAACTACTTTATCCACGGTGTAAGAAATAATGATCTACAAACCACTAGAGAGAAATCTAAATATTTAGCAACTCAAGCCCAACAAAAACAAGACGCTTAGATTATTCTTTTTAAGATTTAACGGATATATGACACACATGTGGAAACTGTCCAGTTTCCTCGAGATGTATTGTTCAATTTAAAATGCAATCGCGATCCTTTATGCCAGACTGTTGTAAAAACCAACTCTGCTTAGAAGAGTTTGAAGATACCAAAGGGGTAATCAGAATCCGTAAATCGAAGACGATCCGACAACACAATGGCCAAAAGAAAAAGTACAAAAGGACAAACAACGATCTACAAAACATACACATAAAACTAAAGATCGAGTAACACGAACGACACTAAAAACCGGGGGGTGAACTCAAGTGCTCTGTGAGGGTAAGCAATTCCTGTTCCACTAGTGGCACCCGTCGTGTAACTCTAGTTACAAACCACGTGATAAGTCGTGAATGAGGAAAGGACCAGGAAGTGCTTACGACAAGTGGAACATATCCGTGGTCATTTGTGGCACAGATATTCTATAGCGGTCGTCCAAGTCATGTTTTCCGCCTACATTAATATATCTCGCAAACATTTAATGTAAGTTTTTACCAGTTAAACGTTCCGCAATGCACCGCTATGGCCGTGTACGTATGGTAATTTGATTTATATTAACTATGAAATAAGTTCCTATTACTTATTAAGTTGTAATCCTGCCTCATTGTTTGGTGTATTTGTGTGATGAAGATTATCATCCCCTCTCGACAGATCGGGGTTTGTTCTCCGGTTTCATCTACAATTAAAACTTACCACCATGATATTACTGAAATATTGTAAATGTGACATGGCTTTAACTGCAATATTGAACGTCATTGATAACATGGATCTTGACTTATTGTATCTTGTATGCATATCATTCGGAAGTCTTGATTAATGTGATTTATACCGATAAATACAATATTAGATTGTCGTATGATAGTGGAACACAATGGTCCGTCAAATTAAATCTTAGATATAGTCATTATTCCATCTTCTGCGATGTCTGGGCAATTTTAATGGACGGATATACTTTGCACCATTTCATTAATCAATTCAAGATGGATTGGTATAATATATGATTGCTCAATTATATAGATGCAGTTATAAATAGATTGTCTATGTCCTTTATATTCGTGTATTTTTAGAATTTAGACTACCCATAATGCACTTTCGTCACGAAAAATCTGGAGAGATCACATGGGTACTCATCAACTGCAATACAATCCAGACAATAGTCAAAAGAAAATGGAAAATATGATAGACAATGATCTACAAAACACAACACAGAAGACTAAAGATTGAGCAGCACCAAGCTCACTAAGAGCCCGGTGTGAACTTCCGCGCTCCGAAAGGGTTAGAAGTACATGCTCACAGGTGAAGAGAGGTCGTGTTTGACACCAGTAAATAAATACAAATAACATAAACCAAGATCTCTCTACAAAACAATTGGGATTAAACACGAACTAATATATCAAAACATGGAACCAAAAAACGTGATAACATTTAATTTGACAAATTGAACAGCACAAACCCAACGAATAAACACGTAAATATAAAATTTAGTGCGCACGAAGCGTTCCTGCGATAACCTTCATCAGGTGACGCTCAAAATTGAAAGATTGGAAAGCCAATAAATTTACAGTTTTGGGTGCTATAAAACCAAATGGCCTTAACAGGATAGCCAAAATCGGCTTCGGTTACCTATGCATGAGGGAGGATAACCTTAGTTTCATTAATAATTACATTATTTAGGAACTGGAAATATCAGTAATAAATATATCTAAGAAAACATGTCAATATTGAAACACTGACTACTGGGTGGATGATACCCTCGAGGACTAATAGTCCACCAGTAGAGGTATCAATCCAGTGATAGTAATAAAAACATAGATTTCATATTTAGTGTGCACGACGCGTTTCTAGAATAACCTTCATTAGGTATGGTCGAAATCGATAGATTGCAAAGCCAAATCATTTAAAATGTTGGGAGTTATAAAACCAAAGAGCCTAAACAGGATAGCTAAGACATTTAAAAATCATGGGCGACTAGTAACTGTCTACATCGCATTCAGATGCTCAGATATTATCTATGCTGCTGGAAAGCATCTTCCATACTTATGAAACATACTTCCTTCACGGGCTTCTCAGGAATAAAGATAGAAAACGAACCCAGCTTCCACTATATAGATGATGTTCTGTCACTGAACAATTCTCAATTCGGTGATTATCTACATCGCATCTATCCAAATGAGCTTGAAGCTAAGGATACTACTGATACTCAAAAGTATGCTTCTTAATTTTACATTCACATTCAAATCAACAACGGAGGAAGATTCAAAAGAAAACTTTACAACAAACGCGATGACTTCACTTTTGCAATTGTTACTGTGTCCTTCATCGGTAGCAATATTCCGGCATTACCAGCGTATGGAGTTTATATTTCACAACTCTCACGTTATTTTAGAGCTTGTCCCCCGTACATTTTTGTTTTCTTGAAAGGGCACAGGTCCTGACGCAAAAGCTACTCAAACAATGCTAAGTTGTTCCTAAATCATTGCTACAAACATTATATGGTCGTCATCACAATATGGTTGACCGTTACGAAATATCCATATCTCAAATGACAATGGATATATTACTTTGTACGTAGATGTTTCCTTTCCCCTCACTGCCAGGAATTTTACCGGAACGGGTTGAATATATGAGGAACACGGCGGGTGCGTTCTCCCATGGTATTTTGGTGGGGTCCGTGCTGCTTATCATTTTAGTTTTTTGTGTTTTCCTATTATGCGTCTTTACGTTCTGAGTTCCGTGTTGTGACGTCCATTACAATTTCCCCGTAAGCACGATGTTCGGTTCGTCTTTACCTGCAGTCCAGTTGTTTGTAGGGGGGCTCGTGTCTTATTTCTGTTGGTATGCGCAAATTGGTGTCCAACACATATTGTATTGTGTTTTGTTTTGTTTGTCTTCGTCTTCCTTACCCTATGTTGCTAGTTTCTCTGGGTTGTCTAGTTTTGTGTGCCCCTTTGGTATTCTCTATCGTCTATTTAAGATGAAGTCTACTCCACTTTAGATAGCGAATACTTTATGTTTATATATTGTCTATAGGGTATACAATATATTAAGACGCAACGTGATATTACCAAGCAAAATTAATTTTTTTTCAAATCACGTATCGTGATAATATTTCAAAGAATAGCCGTAAATCGAAGAAGGACAGACAATACAATGTTCACATCTGTGTAATCAGCGTCTTAGATGTCAGAACATTTCACGCAGAATGTCATAGAATGCATCGTTAATATTTCTAAATAAAGTGCTATTTATAGAAAATTGTGATTAAACTCTATAGTGGTGTAACATAAATTGCAACTGTCAGTAATTTTGTTGTAATCTTGACATCTCAAACGAGGTCAGCAGACAAATTATATGTCATTAACATTATTCAAAGAAAATGACCTACAGAGATGGAATTTATTGTCAAATAAATCGAAATGTAGAAATGTATCAGCAGAACATGTCAATATGTCTGGCTAACAAGACAATATCCGATACTTTATACAGGTTTGCATCGATTTGTTCTTGAATTTGACATTTGCATCTCCCCGATAACGTATTGGATAGTAAAACATTACCCACCATTCCAAATCTCCATGACAATATCTAGGAGGTTAGGAATATGGTGTTACACGATATACATATCGTGGTGGTCAGTATTATTGTTTTCTCCGGGATACCCGGAGAAAACCACCGACCTGTCGCAAGTCATTGACAAACTTTGTCACATAATATTGTACCGAGTACACGTCACCGACCCAGGAATAAACAGAGATCATGTATTAACCGGACAGCACTTGTCTTAATAACTGATAGAGTTGTTACATTTTATTGTTATATCTGTCTTTGAAAGTTGCATTAACCGAATCATGAAGCAATGAACTCTTCTGTTTACAAGACAATATTTGTCCTAATAACTGATGCGAATTGCATATTATCATTGTGAAACATGTATTAACTGGTCAATGAAAAAACAAACCTCCTGTATTCACTGAACAATACTTGCCAATTTAAGTGATAAATAACATGTAATCATTACTTACTACGAAACTTGTATTAATAGAACCATGAATAAATCGAGCTACTTTGTTAACCAGACAATATTTTACTACAATGTTTATCGGACAATACTTTACTATAGTCATACTAACTTAAACAACTGTATAAATATTTCTTTTGAACATTTGTTTACCTATTCTTAATAATTATAAAGTGATGAAAAAGAATGAAATGCATATTAATAACATGTCCATATATATAATTGTTCAGGAGCTATTTTCTAAATATTCCATAGCATACATTTTGACGGCATGATATGACATCCAATGTTTTTGTTACATATTTTGTAAAGAAAAAAATAGTCCAATTTAGTCTGTTGTGGCTGCTGTATGCCAATTCGTACACTAAAACAACAAAAGTAGAATTCACTGTCTTTTGTCTTATGGTTAAATAGAGTATTACGTCGGACGCAGCATGATACTACCGCCACACATTAATAAGTCTTCCTACTCCATGGTGGAAATCCGTTAACAAATTACCTGAAACCGTTGTTGCAATCAATTTCAAGAGAAAACAAAAACAGAATCAAAATTATATGAAAGCTAACATTTTTCATACATATGTACCTTTCAAATACGAGAATTTTCAGAATTCGCACCCCTTTTTTATTACATTTTCTTTATTGCCTCATAGGTAACTCAATAAGACAAGACATTATGCAAAGAGGAAAATGAGAGAAAACAAAAATGCATTAAAATTTGATGAAAAATAGAAAGTTCAAATTTTAAAACTTTGCACTTGCTTGCCTTTATCGGAATTGATTTATATCGGAAACGGTAAAAGACATATCAATTCAAAGAAAGAAAAACGCATCACATTTGTTTGTAGCACACAGTGTATATATGCATGTATGCACACAGTACAAGTGAAAATAACAATGGTGTCTTGCTTGTGCTATTTCATCCTGTACTAAAATAAAATCACTGTTATATAATGCGAGATAACTCAAATGTAGAATAAAAAATCATCGTTATATTTTGTTTGACGCAAGTTCGGTTGATATAATTGTAATTTTAAATTGTGGGCCCCATCAAAACCACAATCAGCGGCCATGTGATGGATGTCTATAAAACAATCTAAAATTGGTTTTATCAACTTAATCGTGTTAGCAATAACATGTATCACCAAATCCACTGTGTATATTCAAAAACTAATTATTTCGGATGAACTCGCGTTACTCGGTTCCCTGAATCACGGTCTTCAGCTGAACATATGAATTCCTTCAGAAAAAATATGTGTACGTCATTCTTCAAAATGGAATTGGTTGCAGAAGATGTAATAAATATGCTACATTGATTTATTTAACTTCAGGGAATCAAGTACAAAAAATGTTTGTACGATGTGCCGAACTAGTAAAAAAAATATGTCCCAATTTTAATTCATTCACAAGTTTCGGAAACTGAGAAATATATAAAATATATATAAAAGGATACCAAGTGTTCCAAATGTTTCATAAACAAAACGTTGAATAACCAACCTAGTGATAGCCGTTTTTAATATGTTATTACATTTTAAACCCAAGGTTATATAAATGACCAAGCTGATTATTCTTATTATATGTAATATGACATTGTATAGCTTTCTAATCCTTCAAGGTGAGTTAGCACATGGAACTATTAATTCAGCATTTTGTTCAACTGCCTCTTCTTTTGCCTCACAATACTCCTAAATCCAGGTATCTCGTTTCCTACGCCTGTTGAGGAAGGTAGAAGCAGACTTCTTATTAAGATTGACATCTGATACTTTATTGACCTGTTCTGTTTCATCTTAAAAATACAATATTTGATACAAATATAGGTAGAACTTATAAATCTAACTGATGATACACTGTAGGCACTAATTGCACAACTATTTCTACTTACAATACAATTGTTAACAATTGTAACAAAACAATACATTAAATATTTACGAGATATGTTAATGTGGGTGAAATTTAGTAAACATGACCGCTATGGAATATCTACGTCACATATGACCACGGATATGTTCCACTTGTCGTAAACACTTCACGGTCCTTTCCTCATGCATGACTTATCACCGAATTTGTAACTATATTAACGCGACGGGTGCCATTAGTGGAGAAGGAACTGCTTACCCCTCCGGAGCACTTGAGTTCACCTTTCCATTTTTGTATCTTTCGATTTTGAACGTACCTTATTCCAGAAACACGCCGTGCGCACAACAGTTTTGATATCTACGTTTTTATTATGTAAATGGGTAGATTTCACTAGTTTCTGTCTTTGTATATTTCACACTTAATTAATGTTAATTATTACGATGTGTAAAATTAGGTTCCCATTGAAAAACGAACGATTAACAGAAACTTTGCTGTGTTGAAAAACAATCAGGTTACATTATTGGAATACTTTCTTCAATATATGACTAAAATATTTCACTCACCAACCACTCGTGTCGTATTTATCGTTCCCAAAACCATGCACATAACAAACAATAAAACAAGTGCCCTTGGTGCCATGCTGCTACTGATGTACCTTAGTGATATTGATAGTTGTAAAGACAATCACGCTAGCCTAGCTTTCTGCCAGCTAACATACCTACAATCTTTTATTATACAATAGAAAAGTCAATGATGTCACTTTAGCATACGCAGAAAATGAACATGTCCCGTAGATGTTATAAACAAGAGTATATTTCCTATGAAGGATGTCTTTGTTGATCATATCTCATTACATCGATTTAATAAGAAAATAGATACAGTCAAACCTGCCCTTGAGGTCACCTCCATTAAGCAGTCACCTGTCAACGGACTTGAACCTCTTTTCATAGGGCACATGTCTTACAAGACTAATTGTTCTTTGACCTCTTAATAATAGTTAAATGAACACCCAAAAGAACGAATGTCGTGTCTTTTCTCTTGCTATGAAAGTACCAGTAAAAGATGTCCGGAAGGTCTATCATATTTACCATAAAGTCTGTGACTCTGACTGCCTTTCAATGAAAGAAGGAGGTTATGGTTAAGCTTATGGTGTTTAACGACGTCACTTTCAACAATATTTCAATTATATCGTGGCAGTCTGTTTTATTGGTGGAGGAAACCAGAGTACCCAGAGAAAACCAGCGATCTGCCGCAAGTCACTGACAAACTTTATCAGATAATGTTTTATCGAGTACACCCCGCCAGAGTTGCGATTCGAACTCACAACTATAGTGGTGATAAGTACTGATCTAACTACCTTACGATCATGACCACGACGGCTCCATAATGAAAGAAGTTTGTTGAGTTAGTGTTGCTTTACCTTTTTTTTTTTGTGTAGTGCTCTGTATATTATTGTTTTGTCCTTTCCTCTTTATTTTTCTTTTAGACATTGTATTGTAAGTGTAGTGTTGAATATTATATAATGTTCATTTACATCCACACCATTTGTTAATAATAGAAAATAAAATCTAACATAAGCTTTTTACAATATTTTATTACCTCTCTACCCTAAATTCATATAATTGTGGAAACGTGGATTATATAACATGACATTTTATAACCTTCAAATACGTCACATTTGAATTCAAGGTGAGCTAGCACATGGGATTGTCAATTCGTCATCATTTTCGTATGCCGCTTCCTTGACCTCGCAATACATCTCAACCCAACTTACTTGTATTGAGAAAAGCAGAAGAAGAGTTTGAAGATACCAATGGGGTAATCAGAATCCGTATATCGAAGAAGAACAGACAACACAATGGCTATTAGAAAAAGTACAAAAGGACAAAAACGATCTACAACACATACAGAGAAAACAAAAGATCGAGTAACATGAACCCCAGTAAACACCGAGGGAGAATTCGGGTGCTCCGGAAGTGTAAGCAGTTCTTGATTCATTCAAGTTGATTCATTAAGTACCTACATATACACTTCGACGGAAGTTAAGCGTGATTCATTTCCGGTCGGTGGCCAAATAAATGTAAGGACTGTCAGCAGACGGCTTAAAATGCAGTACTTGCGAAACAGGATACAAATACAACGCGCAGTGTTATTAGTACGTCATCAGTAGGCTAATTTGATTTTGTCACGTGACCAAACGGAAAAGTACTAAAGGACAAACAACGATCGACTAAACATACATATAAAACTAAACATAGAGTAGCACGAACCCCACTAAAACCCGGGGGTGAACTCAGGTGCTCCGGAAGGGTAAGCAGTTCCTGCTCCACTAATCTTTTATTAAGACTGTAATATAATTATTTGTTGACCTTGTCTATTTGATCTGACAAATTAGATATTTTAAAATGTTTGCAAATAAAGTTTGGAGACACCAAATGAGTAATCAGGAACCGTCAATCAAAGAAAGTAAAACAATGCCATGGCAATAAAAGACAATTACGTCTCCGAATCATATTAGGTGTTAAGGTTTTAAAAGGATATGGTGTATAACGCCACTTTCAAAAATATTTCAGTTATATCGTGGCAATAAAAGACGAAGAAAGACAATGATCTACAAGCTCTACGTACAAAATAATTAAAGAAATGAACTCAACAAACTTTCGGGGTGAATGCAGGTGATCTGGGAAGGTAAGCAGTTCCGCCTCTACTTTAGGCACTTGTCGTGTTATTGTGAAACGACACGGACATCTTTTAGCCATTGTGTAGTCTGTCATTCGACTTAAAGGGGAATTTGCTGTAGTACCTACCGCCAAAAATTGTGGGCGGAGCTTATCAGTAAAAATCCCTGTTGATATGAACAGCATATTTATGAAACTGTATGTCACATGACCAACGTGACCAAGGTCGAAAATATCTCAGAAATTTGAAGTCATTTTCGTAGGTTTTAGGCTGATGAAGAATATTATTTATAATAAGACTAAAAATGTGGTAGGGAGAAACACTAGTGACCATGCCTGTCAAATATTTTGCACCAAAAGTAACTATGAAACTGTGTATCATTGATTTTTCCTCCTCGAGATGACCGTGGCCAAAATAATGAAGAAACTGAATGTTTGCTCCGCCCACGGCTATTTATACCCACGCTTCCCCTTTAAGGCTTCTGATGGTCCCTTTGGTATCTCCAAACTGTTTTCTTATAAAATATTTTTATCATTGAGATTTACTGCTCATAAATAATGGAATTATTTTCAAAAACAAGATTCATCCCTCTCAGGAATAGGTAACTTGAAAATGAACACATACAATGTAGTCCAAAGTAAAAATGTTCGTAACCGGAAACTGCATGTCTCTTTCGTATTTCAAATAAATACGAACCTCATTATCTCGAATAAGTCCTCTCTTTTTTGTCGTTTATTAATAAACACGTGGTCCGTTCGAATCATACTTAAAGATTTTGTGCAAAAAATAATTTGAACATTTAGCAAGTAATCTTGCCAAACTTGTCATAGGAAAATACTCTAAAGTTTGTTAATAATTAATATGGGTAAGAACATTTTTCATTATGAAAAACAAGATGATATCTCGTATTATCGCTATTTTGCGGTGTTTTCCTTTGATCTTGCTATCTGAGAATTTCCCATCTCACGCTAGGAAAATTATCGCCAGTAACTAAGCGTTGTCAAGGACGCACGTACGTAATATTATTGCTGTTTTCTAATATGACGTTATAATTTCTGCTTAATGACGTCGCATTACCAAATCCTTGATAATAAGTGATTAACGATATAAAATAGTAATTGTGTTTAAAAAAATGTCAGTATCTCAACAAAAATGATTTAATTATGAATACAAAATAGCGATAAAATAATTAACGATGTTTTTTAAAACTCGAGGACGTTTCTCAGTCATCTCTCATCTCAGGGCTTCGCCCTTCGATGAGAGATGACTGAGAAAGGTCCTCTCGTTTAAAAAAAAAACCCATCGTTAATCACTTATTATCGCTATTTTGCGGTATTTTCCTTTGATCTTGCTATCTGAGAATTTTCCATCTCACGCTAGTAGAGTGAGATGGGAAATTATCGCCAGTAACTAAGTAGTCTCGTGATAAACAAACAACATACACATACGTCACGTAGTACTCCGCCGAAAAAATAGCCACGTAAACTACGAAAATGTTTTTTTTTTTATTAATATTCTGATACAAATAGATTTCAATTTTTAATGTATCAAAATAGCGATAAACAAATTATTTATGATTTTTTCAACTCGAGGGGGTTTCTCATTCTCATCTCTTCTCGCGGCAGAGCCGCTCGACGAGATCAGAATGAGAAACCCCCTCTCGTTGAAAAAATCATAAATAATCTATAATTATTCAATCTACTGAAAACTTTTTTTTGCTTTTTTATGCTTTCTATTTACTATATAAAGTTCAATGTAATATTCCACTCACCAGTCGAACGGACCTTCCTAAAATCATGCACAGAACAACCAATAACACAACTGCATTTGGTGCCATGACGGGTCCGTTGTAGTTGTGTTACTATTACATGTAATTGTTTATACAGTCAGACTGGCCTCGATTTCTACCATCAAACATACGTACAATCTTATAAGAGAAAACTTAATATTGTCTTTGTAACAGTACGCAAAATATGAACACGTCCGATAAAGGTTATAAACATGAAAACATTTCCGATGTTGGATGTCTTCATTGATCATAATATCTCATTACTTCGTTTAAATTATACAAAATATATACATTTTTTGTTTATTAATTTAAAATAAACGCAATCAAAGCTAATTATCATTATTGTTGTTATAGGGAGTAAATTTATATATGTTTTGTTGTCTAATAATGATTAGTATTAGCTGTAGGGGGCCGCGGGGTATAGAATAGCACCTGGTTTCTCCGAGTCGTGATATAGTCCATAGATGGTTGCAGTGGACGAAAATACACAATTTGTCCTTATTATGGAACGGAAATTTCTGCCTCGTTTATGGAGAATGAATAAACATAGACTGATTGATTGCGACATTTATTAATGCATATTAGCCATAAAGAAGATGTCGTTATTATGCTGTCGCAAGGAAAAAATATCTGCCCCTATCTTACTTCCTGTGACAGTATAAATTCCCTTCAATAAGCTCATTCACGGTGAGGTTCCAAGAGCAGATAACTCATGATTATCATGTTTTTCCTCGCCAATAATATTGTAAGAACTAGGTTTTGAAAAATCAATCTAAAAATGGGTTTTCCAGTAACTGATTTGACTGGAAATTGTATCATACCTGGGGTACGAGGTTCAGTCCATGGTGCATGACCAATAAAAGGAAATGCACGAAGCAATATTATACATTGTTTAGGGGTAAACATGAACATTGGATATAGCTAACACTACTCTATTAATGTGGGGTAATCTCTATGCAGTTCTGTCAGTATTCATCAGCAGTAGTATTGGATATCCCCATACTACAAATAACCTGATCTAAAAGGAGGGCATTACCATACTAAAAATAAGCTGAGCTTAAAGCAGGATATCCCCATATTAAAAATAGCGTACTGAAATTTAAAAGTATATCTCTTGACAAAAATACAAGCGCAATGAAAATAAACAACTGCTCAATTGAAATGTATTAAAGGGAATCTAGTCTTTATAATATTATCCATGGTTAAATAGTTCTGGTCATTTTGTGTTTCTCTAAAAATATTGATATATCTCCCAATCCTCTTAAGATATATGGAATACGATTGTATGTTTGAATTGTCATTTTTGTCGACCCAATTTTTAAAGTAGATCTTCAATATGTGTTTTGTATTTGGTATATTGGATACTACAAAATAGAATAAATAAAAACAGAAATTTAAGTTCGACATGATGTTACTGAAGAGTCGGAGTAACCATGGAAATATGTTAAAAATCATTTTATTGGGTAAATATAATTTTATTTGAAGTCAATATTTTCTCGAATATCGATTGTAATTGAACATGTATATAATATGTGTGTATTTACTGTAAAAAAAAAAATATATATATATATAATGGTCGCCATGATATAGCTGAAATATTGCTGAACGTGGCGTTAAACACCAACAAATCAATTCATCATATATATAATGCAGAATCGTTGAAGTTCGAGTTATGCGATTAAAACTGAGATAAATTAGAATTCTTAATTATACTAAATTAAACTTTCTTATGCAACTTCTATACACATCTGGAACAAATCAAAATGCCTAATAGTTTTATTGGTCACCAAATTTTCAACGGCAAATAGTTATGCATATTCAGGACAAGAACAAATATAACAATATTTAAACATTATACAGAAAACAGAGAGGGATTGGACGCCCAGAGCAATGATCCTCGACCGCTTTTGGCAAAAGTATGGAGAGTCGGATAGGAACAACAATAGCTATTGTAGCTTCTGCAATGCATCTACTCGTTTTCTGTATCTACAGAAGAACTTCATCGTGGAGGGAGAGTTACTTATATGGTACACAATCATTCCATATTATGACCTGTCAACCTTTCGCATCGCGTGTGCATCCTTCATTTATTACCGTGGGACGTGTCGGTTGCGAGAAATCGGAACATGGGGATAACAAAAAAAATGAAATCGCAGAATACGTACATTGAAGCACATGGTTTCCTTTTTTTTTTAAACGTATTATCATTTATTCAAATGCTTGCTACAATTAACACACCAAAAATCCAAGCTCCTTTTGGTGTTTCCCTGTTACATCCTGTTCTGATTATCCAGGGCACATTATTTTCTTGCTCCCAAAGATTTTTTAATTATTTGTCTTTCCAATATGTAGACTAAATTGAAAAAATAAATTCCGTCCTTACTTATTTAGATTTTTATCAATGGAGAAGAATGTGGGGATTTTCACCATGTTGATAACGTCTGTTTGGGTTTGCTGCATCCATTGTTAGATTGGTACAATGTAATTAAACATTTTAAGCTATATTATCTAAATTATAACATGTTAAATTTGCGATCCTTGCCATTTTAAATTTTTCTGTGTTAAATCGGTGTTTAAATAAGCTTGGAAGTACATGATTCAATAATTGCAGTGGTTTAGAATAAACTTTTGACCTTTTTTGTGGTAATTCAGTTGACATATTTGAACCTAGACTGATATTAAATCCGTCATTTATCATTCTAAAAGCCTAACATATAACATGTACGTTTAACAAATAAAAAAAAGTAAGAACTCATTTGCTATGAAACTTTTAATCTGTCTATTCGTTTGTTAATATTTCTCGAATTACCAAATAAATATACATGTACATATATATATATGTATATATATATATACATACAACAAATGATAAACTCTTATTAATCTGAATACAGTTCAAATTTAAAGAACGGCTAAATACCAATTTACGGTCGCTTAAAATATCAGTTTTTAAAAGGTATATAAAAATGGAATATAAAAATTGATTGCTTCTACACTCTCTATTTTTGTTCAGAAGACATTATATGCACGATACCAATTACAGAAAATTGAACAGATACTAAATCCATACAAACAGTGGCTAATAAATTATTTGGTCATTAAAACTCGCTTCACCCACCACTTTTAATTGTATATATATGTAAGGAATTTGTTTGTTCTGTTTCTACCGACTGTCCAGTTGGATTTTGGAACTGCACTGACGATGTGGTATTTTTTTGTATTCATTTAATAAACTTAAAACTTCAAAATCGGCTATAAATATTCCAATAGTTTATTTGGTTATATGACATTAGGTTTCGGTCAGCAATCCATTTTCGATGTTCTAAAACATTTTATTTTTACTACATCTATGTCTTTACTTTCAGATTTATTTTGCCAAATTAATTCCTATTTAATCAGTGACGCTAACAACCTTCACACAGCGTTGTTTACTGGATACAATAAGCTTGTGTTACCTGATTTTCCTGTTAGAGTACAGGCCGAATATACTCTGCTTACTATTAATGAATTGGTACGTTATTATTTTATATATAATAACCTCTGTTGGTGTAAGTTAATATATGCAATGACTTACGTTGGTATACAAATAGATTTAGGAACAGTTTGAAGATACCAAGCGAGTAATCAGAACTCGTACATCGAAGGAAGGAAAATACAAGGCCAAAGAGAAAACAATGATCTACAGGACACTACACATCTTACTAGTTTGCTTGTTCATGATGATTTTATGGCAACCGTTTTTGCTCTTGGAGATTTGAAATACAGTTGGTAATATGAATATTACTTTGTTATCTGCAAAATGGAAAATATTATGGAATAAAGAGACCATTTTGCATTTGTTGAAATCGATTGCTCATTAAAACAAATATGAGTAGTTTTGTTTTCTTTGATGATTACAAAATATATCATATCTTTTAGACAATATTTGATTTTGTAGGAAATAAAATCACAGACTCTTACAACATCAGGTTGGTTTACAGTGGTAAGTTTATATGCTATGTCGCAATATATTACATACCAAAATGCTTTAAATAGCAGCGAATACATTGAAATATCAGAAGAGTTATTTACTTCCTGTTCCGAAACTTGTTAGAGTAAAATAAAAGCATTTAACTGTTAGAAGGACAAAACAATTGGCAAACAAGAAAGGACAATCCAGAGACACAAGCAATGGTTGGAATAAGACCAAAAACAAAAACAAAAGAACACAGCACAGAAAACTAAAAAGATGGGCAACACAGACCCAACTGAAAAACTAGGGGTGAACCCATGTGCTCGTGACGGGTAAACAGTTCCTGCTTCTTATAAAACACCCATAATAAACGTCATAGAAAACTGAAGAGACAATCGCGAATGAACAATCCAGAGACACAGGTAACACTGGGCACACAAGAGACAGGACGAAGACATAGAAAACACAAACAATTCAGAAAACTAAAACATGAGTAACACGGACTTCACAAAAAACCGGGGATGAACCTAGGTGCTCGTGAAGGGTAAGTAGCATCTGCCTCTTCTAAGACACCCGCGGTGCTTCTCACAGTACAGTCAATATATTTTGGACAGCACCGCATGTAACATTGGATATGCCAGATACATGAAGAAGAAAAACCAAGAAACACACAACACAACACAGAAACCTTAAAAGATGAACAAAACGGACCCCACTAAACCCATATACTCGTGATGGGTAAGCAGTACCTGCCTCTTATCAAATCATGGACACCAGTATACATACAATACGGATGATAAGGATTTTCCGTCTTTCAATACAGAAAACCCTACAATTAACATGCTTGTTTTTATTGTCCAACTGGCAGTTGGTATATACCATTATTGTCGAAAAATATTATTGTGCTTTGCCTTAAATGATCAAATTTGTAAATTAATTGCACCACAAATATAGCAAATGCTAATACCACATACTCCATATACATGACCACTCACCTCCCTGGTTTGTTACAGTCACTTTGATAAAAACGTAGCGGGGTTTAACCAGTTTTATGGACCTAAACAGAATTGATTGTTCAATGAACTGATATATTTACTGAGGAGAAATTGTTTCAAATGAGATTTGCCATAAAGGTTTCACTTACCCATTAATATTTAATGGATTACGAAGAGATTAAGGGTTAGGGTTATGGTGTTTAACGCCACTTTCAGCAATATTTCAGTTATATCGTGGTGGTCAGTTTTGAAATATATTAGTTACAAAATCTATGTATAATAATTGAGTAATATTTTATGTCCACGTGAAGTTTTTATACTATAATTAATTGACGGGTTTCATTATCAAAAATATGTCACGAATGACCAAATAACGCAGTAACTCACGAATGCGCGCAGCGCATGAGTGAGTTACAACGTTATTTGGTCATGAGTGACATATTTTTGATAATGAAGCTCGTCAATTAGTTATAGTATTTATTAGATAGATAAAAATAAATGTTTCGAATCGAATTTAATATAAAATAAGTTTAAGTGCACTATATTACGTGTGTAGCGTAGAATTACAGAATTTTCTGAGATAAATAAAAACGATAATTTCACAGCCATTTCGTTGTCAGATAAGTAGTTCCAACAACGAAATGGCGGGAAATATAGCGAGAGTGAAATTAAAAACGATAATTTCACTGTGAAATTATCGGTTTTATTTAATTCGGAAAATTCTGTATTTCACAGCTATCTATATAATAAATATTTTTATTGATCAGAAAACAAAATATTTAATATCGATATTAAAATGATAATTTAGGTATGGAACGATACGCGCCTTTCATGGACAAGTGCTTCGTATGGGGGTATTGAACACATTTATGTTTCTCAGGACAGAGTGTGGCATCCAGAATTGATTATTGAAAACTCGTAAGTGTTCATATTCATGTAATATATTAAAATATAAACAAATGATCAATAGAGATCTACAATAAAGTTTCCGAATCATAATACGGCTTAAGGTTAGGGTTATAGTATTTAACGCCACTTTCAACAATAATTCAGTTATATCGTGGTAGTCAGTGATATTAGGGGAGGAAACAAACTTTATCACATAATGTTGTATCGAGTACACCTCGCTTGAGCGGGATTTTACCTCACACATCCAACTACCGTAAGATCAGGGCCACGACGATCTCTTTGAATCATATTAGGGTTAAAGTAAATACGTATATTGTTTAAAATGTTACTATTAAATGGTAAAATTTGTAGAAACCGTGTTTCCTTTTATATTATTGTATTATATAATTAAAATATTTGTAAAGGTTGATATGAATGGAAGGAACTAAGAATTATATATTGAACGAAAGTTTAGGCCAATATTGGTTCCTTGTGTCTATTAAAGCTTTTAATNGCAGTAACTCACGAATGCGCGCAGCGCATGCACCTTAGTGACCAAATAACGCAGTAACTCACGAATGCGCGCAGCGCATGAGTGAGTTACAACGTTATTTGGTCATGAGTGACATATTTTTGATAATGAAGCTCGTCAATTAGTTATAGTATTTATTATATAGATAAAAAAAATGTTTCGAATCGAATTTAATATAAAATGAGTTTAAGTGCACTATATTACGTGTGTAGCGTAGAATTACAGAATTTTCCGAGTTAAATAAAAACGATAATTTCACAGTGAAATTATCGTTTTTCAATTTCACAATGAAATTATCGTTTTTAATTTCACTCTCGCTATATTCGCGCCATTTCGTTGTCAGATAAGTAGTTCGACAACGAAATGGCGTGAAAGTAAAAACGATAATTTCACTGTGAAATTATTGTTTTTATTTAATTCGGAAAATTCTGTAATTCACAGCTATCTATATAATACATATTTTTATTCATCAGAAAACAGAAAATATTTAATATCGATATTAAAATGATAATTTAGGTATGGAACGATACGCGCCTTTCATGGACAAGTGCTTCATATGGGGGTATTGAACACATTTATGTTTCGCAAGACAGAGTGTGGCATCCAGAATTGATTGTTGAAAACTCGTAAGTGTTCATATTCATGTAATATATTAAAATATAAACAAATGATCAATAGAGATAAAGTCTCCGAATCATATTACGGCTTAAGGTTACGGTTATGGGTTTTAACGCCAATTTCAACAATAATTCAGTTATATCGTTGTAGTCAGTGATATTAGGGGAGGAAATCGAAGTACAAACTTTATCACATAATGTTGTATCGAGTACACCTCGCTTGAGCGGGATTTGACCTCATGTAGCGTTAGCGATGATAGACACTGATTGCATATATAGTTGTACATCCAACTACCGTAAGATCAGGGCCACCACGATCTCTTCGAATCATATTAGGGATAAAGTAGATACATATATTGTTTAAAATGTTACTATTAAATGGCAAAATTTGTAGAAACCGTGTTTCCTTTTATATTATTGTATTATATAATTAAAATATTTGTAAAGGTTGATATGATTGGAAGGAACTAAGAATTATATATTGAACGAAAGTTTAGGCCAATATTGGTTCCTTGTGTCTATTAAAGCTTTTAATCTATTTGAACAGATTACATTGACTGGATATTTTTTTGTAATATAAGGTAACTGACCAAGATAAGCTTTTCTGATACATGATTCATGCTGTGCAATGGTCAGAAACGGTAACACTATTAGCACGGACTTCACAGAAGACAACATAAAAAACGACGAGAGCGAAGCTCGTTTTTTCTTAGACAATTTGGCAGTTATTTTGGACTTTTTGGCGTTACAGTATAAACACAATATACCTGCCACACACTAATATATCATCTATTGTATTCCAAAGATATTAATGTTTATAAGGAAGATAATAATAAGTATTGAATGTTTTTAGAATTTCAGACTTATCAAATCTCGGAGATGACGATGTACAGCTAAGAATTAAGTATGATGGTGAAATACGATGGGAACCACCTGCCATCTTATCTACATCATGTGATATGGACATAACATACTTTCCATATGATTCACAAACATGTGAAATTGAGTTGGCAAGTTGGGGCTTCCATACAGACGCTGTAAACATGACGTTGTACCGTTCTAATATTAATCTTGTCGAATATCGAACTAATGGTGAATGGGATCTAGTCTCGACATCTCAAACGACGAATGAACTTCTAGATGAAGATAATCTAGCTTACTCAGAATTATTGTTTCGGATTGTTGTTAAGAGACTTCCAAGCCATTATGTGATGAGTATCATTTTCCCTGTTATTGTTACGGCGGTATTAACATCCGTAACGTTTATTTTACCCGTGGATTCTGGAGAAAAGGTGGGATATATACTGACGGTTCTCCTTGCTTTGGCTGTACTGTTGACTTTGTTTGCAGACAATATGCCGACCACTTCAAAACATACATCAATCCTTGGTATGTACTTATTGTAGTATTTATTATGACAGGAAAACGCATAGTAAGAGTTGAAATGGTTTCAAAATTTAGTGGTATATTTATGTCCTTATTGGCTCATAAAATTAAACTTATTTTCAAATGAAAGAAATCTTATACATGTCCAAAATGACATGTTTCATCGTCCATTTGCGCGCATTTACTCCTGATACTCTGTGTTAACATTGCACTCGTTATTAGTTCCAAACAATACATCACGATAACATTAATGAAGACAAGCAATAAAAGTGCTGTTAACTGTTATTGTTCCTCAGACATAGGTGACCATAGCAGATTTAGGCCATCCTGTTTAGGCCCTTTGGTTTTATTGCTCACAAAAATAAGTTTTTTGGCTTTCTAATCTCTCCATTTTGATCGTACCTGATGAAGGTTATTCCAGAAACGCGTCGTGCGCACTAAATTTGATATCTACGATTTTATAACCAGATTCTCAGATGAAGTTTTCTTCATTTCTGTTGTGATTGAAAACTAAATATCTATACTAAACTCTGTCTTTGGAATCCATTAACCGATTTAGTTCCGCCACATGTTTATTCCTGTCAGAAACCCAGACCTAAATTGCCAACATCACATGATTGTTCGTTTTGTTGATATTGGGGGAATTGTTGACAATCCCTGTTTGGACTTTATTTTCATAATATATTATGCGTTACGCTAACAGTTTGTGGAGCAGGAACTGTTGAACATTTTGAGAACTGGAACTCATTTCACCCCCGTGTGATTTGATGAGGTCGGTGTTGCCCATCTGACGTTTTTCTTAGGTGATTACTGATTGTCGTTCTGTATTGATAACGACATAGAAAGAACATTTAGTGTGCATTGTGAGCTTAGTTGGGTTTTTGTTATCACGCCTTCCTTGATCTTTGAATAATACACATATATTTAGATGAAGTACTTGCTGACCTCGGCTGTGAGATGTTTGTTGGTGGCCATTTCAGTACGACGCGTAATTGCATCTTTGATTATGGGTTTCTCCAGCTTCTAACACTAGTAATTATAATAGTCACCATATAACATACACATTTCTGAATTTTAACGCAGTCATGCAATCGTCGCTTGCACCAACCTCATAAATGGAGACATTTTCCGAAAGAATAAAAAACCAGACATAGGTATTTCATTGTATGTGTCATATCAATAATCAAACCATTCGATCCACTGCTAATTCACCATGATTTCAAAGTTTCACATCTACAACAATGTTTTTCAATACAAAGAAAACCCGGACAACTAATGCGCTAATTAAGCCACGTATATTTAAATAAACACCATTTTGATTTCCTGTAATGGAAATCTACGATTTAATAAAATATGTATCTTAGCATATTTATGGTGCTATAATTACAATCGAACAGAAAATATTGTATGTTTAACAACGAGCAAACTAATATATATATATATATATATTTGTTTTTTTAATTTCAGTAATATTTCTTTCGGTTACCCTCGGGCTTGCTTCAGGTGCCATCGTCTTTACCATTCTGATCATCAGACTTTACCACAAACCCAGTAACGAGGTAATGCCAGATTGGGTCCATACACTCGCCCGGAAGTTGAAGAGCTGCACCTGCAAACGGAAAAGGAAATCTGATAATCGTCAACAGAACAACGGAACGGAAATGAAAGAGGTCAACAAAGATGCGTGGAAGGAGACTGATGAAACAGGCAATATAAAGATTGATGTCAAATATACAAACAAGGAACTGTCAAGGCTTCTCGACGTTGTCTGTTTTATAGTGTTTACTATTATCTACTGTGTTGTATGTGTTTGTTTTACAATGACGTTAGTGTTATCTGGTTAATAAATTTTACTTGATGTGTCTGAAAAAACATTCAATATGAAATATTTATACTCTGTGTCAGCCTCGTTTGATGTCATTTTAAACGATGGAAAATGAAAATTAGTTACAGGTTTATGTCAAACTAAAGTACATCTGTGATTTAAAATATTGCGCAACTTATAATTCCACAATGACATATCTTGCATTTGAATCATTCTGTATGTACAGGTTTATTTGAATCATTCTGTATGTACAGGTTTATTTGAATCATTCTGTATGTACAGGTTTATTCGCGTGTCGTAGATTTAACATGGTCTTTTCTACCATTGTTTATACCGGAAGTATAACCTAGAAGACGGACGGGAATGACAGTTGAACCTTTGTTTATGAGTAGGTGGCTGGAATCCTTAACACCTCGGAAAGATATAGGGTCGATAACCTACGACTGTGGGTTTGGGTTATCGGTCACTATTACACTTTGCAATCCATGTCACTTACAATTGCATTAAAAAATGGAAAACAAAAAGTCCCACATTGTCAGAACTTTTCCTAAATTTAATCGATAAATTGTAGAAACAAAATCGATACAACTTTTTATATTATATACTTAAAGGTGCATTGTATATATAGTTTTTCATTAAATGGCTTTATTGCTGCAAACCACTTTAAAATTAATTGGCTTTCCAATATTTCGATATTGAGCGCACCTGTTGAAGGTAATTCCAGAAACACGCCGTGTGCTCTACATTTGATACATGTATCTACCTTTTCACATATATATTTAAAGGATAGTTGGTAGAATTTTATCCCATAAAAGTAAATATATAATAATTTAAAGGTCATCAGCGATATATGTTTGGCAACATCTATGTAGCTTTACTGTACACGTTGTTGAACCAACGGACATTTCAGTAATACAAACATAATAACAGACAATCTTAACGCTACATTATGTACATATAGTTATTTGTATTTTTGATATACTTGAGTCTATATAATTTAAATCCAATAATTCATAAAATAAATAAATATTTCAACAATCCCATTATGTTGCATTAAATGTTCAATACTAAACGTACCCTCATTATAATATTTTATATAAATCCAACAAGTAGGTCAAGCATTATCATTATGTCATTAAAAAATATAATTTTACTCGTTTGACAGGAGGGAATTAGAATTAAATTATTTTCTCTTGGGAGTATTTCATTATGGAAGGTGGCGCATTGGTAGCGGATTTTCCCGCTCAAATGAGTAATTGACGGGTTTTTATTGGGATATATTTTTCATTCAGGACGACAGCGACGATGTGGTCACACGCAAATTTTATTTTATTTTTTAAATTATTTTTCTATTTTTGGCATACTTTTGTCTTTATTTATTTATTGATAGGACCTGAACAGACTATTCCCATTCTGATAATTGATAAATTTGTATTGTTTTTGTGATTGTGTATTCGTGATATGATGTGATGTTTATAATAAATCAGCAGCAGCGTTGTCGTGTGGCTTTGCACTTTACATGATTTTTTAGTCTTTTTGGCCCTTATATGACATGACTTCTATAATTATGGGATTAGAAGAGTCTGAAGATACCAAAGGGTTAATCAGAATCTGGTACGTTATACATAATGAGATGGTTTTTTCCCAACATTGGTATGTCTTAGTAGCTTTGGCTAGTGACTGCTGGTGGCGATATTCTTTTGTATTTATATTTTGGTCACTGTATCTTCAAATTGTTCTTACTTGACAAAATATGATATGGACAAATTCTATAAAGTAGCATATGAAATGATCAAACAAAGAAATGTTTAATAACTCATTAGAGTAATACATTATTACAGTTGAGTATTGTAGTATCTACTATTATTATTACATTAAACTAACTGTATATGATAATTTTGTATTGTATAATATATAGTCATGTGACCTAAGATATCTTCCGTGACAACCAAAGATGGTTCACGATAGATGTTCCACCCTCCTCACTGGATTTAGTACTGCGTTGACTACTACTTTACCTATTTTTTCCAGTATTGTTATAAATAATCTTTTAGTGACAGCCGGAACCTTTGAACCGTAATGAAAGCGGGAGGTTTGGCGCCGTAAAATCTGATTCAACCCACCATTTCTTTGGAAATGCCTGTACCAAGTCAGGGTCATTACGGTTTTCCCAGTTTTCCGGTTGTTGACTGATTTTTTCTGTTTATATACTTGTGAGTTTTGACTTTTCCTTTAGAAGATTGTTCGGAGTTCGGTAATTTTATTATTACCCTTATTCCCTGGTAGATAGCCCTACTGCCTACCTAGATAATACCTATTTAGATTCAACATATAGATGTGACAATGATGGTTTTATTTTTAATTTGACTGACAATGTACCTATATTTTATTTATCCAGCTGTGTCAAAAAGTCCCCACAAAATCCACAGAACGAACCAATTTAACACATATATTTCCATATACTTAACTTAACAGACCTGCACCATGCCAAGTTATACATCCTTACATCATAATAGACACTTTCGATTTGCATTCTGTATACAAACATTCAGGGTGAAACATATATTACGTAACGATTAACTACGTCATGATGGCGACCGTTAAACTTTCCAACCGATGCCTTCAATTTAAACAATATGAACCGTGGTTCAGTAGCTTACTTGCTAGCAGCAACCATTGTTCAAGGAAATGCTCATAGGAACAACAATCTTTGGAATATGGGATTAACTGAGAGATATACCGTCATCTCAGTTTTCAGTTACGGTCATTTTAGCGATTTTTTTAAATCGGATTTTCTCTTTCATATACATTTTTCAGTCGTAATTTGTGATTTCCTTGTGATAAGTTCATAGATTACTATCGTGCCAATGCATGTGCCATTTAAAATACATTACAGAAACAATTTAATCGACAAAATAGATTCTTACCTGATTCCACGTCCGCCATCTTGGGATGACCGTGATTGCAGTTACGGTCATCAGCTTTACCACAGTGATTATACCCAATACAATATTAGGTGTATTTATATACTGTATATTAAGACCACAATTTTCTAAAATATTTCCTAATGAAAACCAATTTTAGGTAGGTGCATTCCCAAAACAGATGCAACAAACTCTCTTTAGTTTCTGTACAGAAGATGCATAGTTCTGTTTCCTTTAAGGGTGTAGACCTGGGGTATGGGAGATAACTCTATTTTCAGTGTCTTCTCAAATATATGATCATCTGTGCGTTTGAAAATTCCACCTCAATTCCAAGCTTCTTGGAGATAAAGATTATTTACATTGGATTTGGCCAGTTAAAAAATATTTCCTTTTACCTTTCCATAGTTGTACTCCTTGTATTGTAATATATTATTGCTGCTTATGCCAGTGTCAGGCAGTGTGTTATTATTATATGCCCACAAAATATCATTGAAATATCTCTTTCCAGAAAAAAATGTTCATCGAAATATGTTGTCAAAAATGCCAGAAATGTAACACAATTTGTGTGACAACCTTTTTCTATTGAAATTCAAGGGTTTGTAAAAAAAACAAAAAATAAATATATTCATCAGAATCTTAGATATTAGGAAACTATAGAGCAAATTATACGGTAGTAAAAAATAGAAAGCTATGTTTGGGAAAAAAATTGTAATATTATCTGATCCTCTCTTATACCGCCGTCTCCTTCTCCTAAGACAAATAAAGAATAATCAGAATGAAACGAATACAACTGGAGGAAGAATGTAAAGGAATTTAACAATACACCTGGGTGGATGTCTGTGTGTGTGTGTTTTTTTTTTTAATGAATTAATCAAGTATAGTCACCCTCAAACCACCCCTCCCCCTTCCCAGCCGACCTGAAAATAAAAAAGACAAATGCAGTCATTTGGTAATTTGGACATCCACTGTGTCAATTATAAGAATTCAAAAGTTTTTAGTTATTGGTAACTAGTTAATTTTTATCTCACAAACAAAAAAACTAGCAAAAGATGGGTGTGTGGTAACTTTCCTCAACAATTTCATTTTTTTTTCTGGGTGCCATGAAAAACATAAATTTAAATATTTTAAAAATCCGACGGTAAAAGTTTGTAAAATTTGGTTCAATGATGTCTATATATATTTTCTTTACTGTGACATTTTTTCGTGGAAATTAAATGACAGGATTTTTTTTAATAACATTTTTAATACCAGGGTGGTACCTCAGGGCATCCCCCCTTTTAACCCAATTTCCACTGTTTGCACGTGATTATCTCCATACAGGATATGCATATATGCTAGATATTTCATATTTATTGAACAATAACACTGTCAAGTGTATTAAAGTCAAAATATTCACTTTCAACCAGAAATAAATGCGTATATCGATTAGAAACTTCCGAAACTAGTATTACCACCTGGCGTCGGGAATACCCCCACATTTGCTATATTTAGGATGTGCTATGGAGAAAACGGCACGGTGAAATTTCTTGAAACTTTGTCAGAAAATGTATTTAGATATAACTATTTCATGGTGCAAATTTAAAAAAAATTGAATGATGGGGAAATTTGGGGGTTACCCAGGCCTACACCCTTAAACCACACTTTAAAAGAAAAGAGTTTGTAGCAGTAATTCTATGGGAAAGTTTGAACGGAAAGTTTTGAAGCTTAGTGTTTCTTGTAGCCCTAAAAGGGAAGGAATAAATATACACCCAATCATTCCTAATTCCTAGGACCATTTGTTTTGCGACCTAAAAGGTCAATTGGAAAAAGTATCTTTTTTTAATATATACTGGTCGGGGAGTAGTTCTCGCCATTTTTTACGTTTTTCATCCAATATTTTTAAGGAGCAGTCGAGAAACCTTTGTTTCACCCCATTATTATTTTGTATGAACCATAGCGATTTACCTACGAAATGAGTTTTCATAAAGGAGAGCGCACGCTGATCCGGGGTCCATTATTACGATGTTGCGTTTTTTAACAGAAAATGGCCGCAACAGAAGCAATTCTCGCCAACTTTCAGAAATATTGTTTTTTTGTGAAGCTAAAGCATCAAAAGTAAAGAAAAACGACATTTTACAAAATTAAAACCCTTTCTTAAAAAGTTTACCGGTTTTTGTGTTAGTTTGTAGAAAACTCTGATCATTATTCATCGCTGTTTTTAAGGCTGTCATGCCATCCCCACGCCGCTCCCCCATTCCGTAAAATACATCCTTTTCAAGTGGTTTACCTGATAATTTTCATTTTATTGATGAAAAGTAATAATTCCAGTTTTTCTATAATTAATTCTAATATTTTGTCCATGTTTTATGCCCAATGTGGTAATATAGGATCCATGTATAAATTGGCGGTCAAGGTAATTGATGACGTAAATAGTGCGTGCGCAAGCGGCCATTTGCATTCACATGGAATCTTTTTTTATTCTGCAACCGTGAGTATTTTGGATTGTAGGGATGAGTAATAAGGCAAAGTGTGACACTTTTTAGAAAGATCTTGAAGATTTGTAGAGATAGATTGGAAATATGGTGTCACTAGATTCTCCGATGATCTTTCCATGTGTTTTTCTATTTTAAGAATACCAACACACGTGACCCCCTGTTGATGCTATGACAGAATGTGGGGTGCAGTAGGGTTTTTACCCGATTTTAACGATATTTCACAATGAAATTCGATAAAAATTAATACGAAGGATTCGTACGGCGTCCTTTAATGATGGTGAAAAAATCAGACGAAAATTCGCGAGCGCTCGCGCTAAATGAGACAGTTGGCGAGAATTGCTTCTTGGCGAGAACTACTCCCCAACCAGTATATTTAATTTTCGTGACACAGAACTTGTTATATGTAAGAAGAGTTTGAAGATATCAAAGGGGTAATCAAATTCCGTGAATCGAAGAAGTACAAACAACACAATTGGCCAAAGGAAAACGGACAAAAGGATAAACAACGATCTACAAAATACTACATAGAAAACTGAACGTCGAGCCCCACGAACCCCATTAAATAGCAGGGTGTGAACTCCGGAAAGGCAAGTAACACCTGCTCAAATAGTGGCACCCATCGTGTTACTCTAGTTACAAACTCGGTGACAAGTCATGAATGAGAATAGAACCAGGGGTGCTGACGACAAGTGGAACATATCCGTGGACATTTGTGAAACTGATATTCCGTAACGGTTAAAATACTGATTATAGAAGAGATCCAATAACCTTGACATTTAATTAAATATTACATAGCACACAATGCAATCGTAAGACATATCAGTGAAACATAATCAGTATTGAACCAAAATCTACCACCTCTCGCCATCTGTACGAAAGTGACAGAATGTTTTTCACCAAGATGATGTTATATTCCGATAATCTTTTTGATAGATGACATGATTCTTTAATAACAGTTTAGTACTCAGACGACTGTGACATTGTAAACTAAATGCTCAAGCTCTACGTACGAGATATGTGATCTAAACTTCATACGCTGTTACTATCAAGATCTGGAAAATTTAAAGTCGTCTCTTTTGTCATAATGTATTGTTAAAAATGTACCATTGGTATCAAATTTGAGGTAAATGTCCAGAAAAGGGGCAGATGAAGCTGCTTCTGTTGTTTCTTGTACCTCATGTTCTTTATTATATTCATGGTATCGATTTAAGGAAGCTTGGATTATGATTTGATAGAACATTGTCAGTATACCTGAAGGTCAAATTTAAGGTGTAAGCTTCTATAATTCATAAAATAAATAAGTATATCAACGTATATTCGTTTAATCGAATCCAGTGAGCAAAGATTGAATTCTTAATTAACAGAAACATTATAGATATACTTCAATCTGAGATTAGGGATTTTCTCTAAAAAATGTATTGTGTTCCTCTTTATTATATTTAATAAAAACTAAGAAGTAGGTAAAACATAAGTATTATGTCATCAACAACATTGCTATGGTCGCCACTATGACTCGGTTGACTGTTATGGAATATCTGTGTCAAAAATTAGCACGGATGTGCTCCACTTGTCGTAAGCACTTCCCGGTCCTTTCCTCAATCATGACTTATCACCGGATTTATAACTAGTGTAACACGACGGATGCCACACGTGGAGCAGGAACTGTCAACCCTTCCGGAGCACCTGATTTCACCTTTGATGCATAGTAGGCTTCGTGTTACTCGATCTTTAGTTTTATGTGTAGTATTTTATACTTGTATATCGTTGTTTGTCCTTTTGTCCTTTTTCTCACAGGCGCTTGGGTACAAAACGTGATTCTCGGTATTTTTTTTATATTCAACCACCAAAAATCCCTCTAAAGGGGTTGTGCACAAGCTTGCGATGTCATGCGATATGTACAACTCTTTTCAACTTACCAAGAAACTATTTTTTCTTTGCATATTTCTTCTTTTTCCATAGCATTAGTGGCCATGTCTGGTATTTAAAGTTTTTTTTCCTTGGCTTTGGCTAAATATTGTCTCAGAAAGGACAGTTAGCTTGGAATTCCATGCAGATCTGCCAAATCTGAGTTAATTATGACCATTTGCCTTATAATTTTCACAACTATTTCAATAATTGTCCTTGAAAAAAAAAATTCTTCACTTTTATATTTTGCCGCTAAATCGAATTTTGCGCCAAGATTTACTATCGGAAGTTGTTTCAGATGAAAAAGTCCGAAGAGCATCGAAATTTCGCTGGTTTGGAGTTACTTCCCCTGGCAAACCTCCGTCCACAGAGGTTAGAAAAAGGTCAAATTTTGCATAAAATGCTGGATTAAATGTGATTAATGGACTATTCACGGACATTGACTGTTATGGACACAATCAAATATATGTAAGTGGACCGCGGAAGACGCGTGTTGAGCAGATAAGCACATTTTTACAGCGCCATTGCCCAATGAACCAGGTATGTGAAATTTTATGGATATTCACATGCAGAAAAAATGGAGGCAAGTTGCTTGCCTTGTTGTTTTTAGTATGAGGGGAAAAATATCGGAGTTGATGAAAGCTTGGTAAATATGGGTTAGACATGCGCATTGTAGCAAGATATGAGGCACAGAAGGGATCACTATAAAAATAAGCAGCAAATAACGAAAAATACCGAGAATCACGTTTTGTACCAAAGCGCCTGTGCTTTTTCTTTCGGTCATTGTGTTGTTTTCCGTCTTCGATTTACGGATTCTAATTACCCCTTTGATATCTTCATACTATTCTTTAGTTTTGGTTAGTGAGTGTTAATTGCAATATATATTTGACAAGACGAAAATAATATGACAAAATCGAGAAAGTAACTGACTGCACATAGAATATACTTGTAACAGTGAAGTTCCAAAATATATTCGTGAAATCTTAGAAACAGAAGACAAATCGCAAAATCGGTACGCCTAACACATATAAACATGATCTCTCCAAACATGGTTACAGACACTTCAATACAATTGTGGGGTTAAATTGACTTTATGGACACAGAGTTGTGAAATACTACGATCATGTTTTTTCCACCCACATGTGAGTAAAATGTTGACTAACATAAAACAGAGTGAACAGTGGTTGTTGTAA
>MJUT01009480.1:64295-86230 GCA_002080005.1 Gigantidas platifrons
AAAGATTACCTGACATCCCCTAAACGGTACGTCGTTAGATATTGGTGTATCGACCAAGAAAAAAATGAAAAAAGACACAACAAGCATCTGATTTTAATTCGTTTGCACCAGAAGAAGACAAGCAGGATTCCCACCAATTGGAATTTAATCCTCGCACCAGCAAAAAAAAAAAACATGATATGTTTAAAATAAATGGAAAAGTGTAGCGATAATTCAACCCATTCGCCACCGGGTTGAACAATAGTGAACCTAGCATTGGTATATGTATTGCTCCCACAACTTTAAATTATTTTGCTTTCCAATCTTGCGATTTTGATCGTAGCTGATAAATGCTATTTCAGAAGCGCGCTGTGCGCACTAAATTTGATATCTATTTATTTTTTTTAATTTGCTTTTGTTATTTGAAGTTTTAATCTGATGTGCATCTGTTGTCGTCTGCTTCAAACTTAGCTTTACATAGAACTTGTACTATCGAGGTTCAAGTTAATGGTAATACTGATCTGTCAGCAATCTTAGTAAGATACATGATAATGGTTTTAAAAATACATCTATGAAAACAAAGTTTAAACAACGATCGTCAACAACTCGACCAATATCAACAAAACGAACAATTAATTCCAGAAATTGGGTAATCAATACAGGTTGATATTATTTTATTCTTCTCGAAATTTTTATTATCTTAAATTATATGCTATAGTTTTAAGAAATTTTAATTCAAATTGTTTGCCAAATTTTTACTGTTTGCACATCTTTCCAGTAATTGGGTAATCAATACAGGTTGATATTATTTTATTCTTTCCGAAATTTTTATAATCTTAAGCGTATGCTATAGTTTTAAGAAATTTTAATTCATTCCAATTTGTTGCCAAATTTGTACTGCATGCTATAGTTGATCTATGTATGTTTTAAATTAGTAATGCATGTTGTTATCTTGTGTTGTTCTTATGTTATGTATATGTTTTTATATTCGGTCAAAAGCTCTTCAGAGCTGGTGTTGTATATTTGATTTTATGCCGAATCAAAATAAATTTTTCTTATCTTATCTACCTATGACATCAAGCAATTAAACATAAAAAGACTTACACATAATGTAACAATTACAACATATATAGCTATAAATTAAAAAATCTCTCATACTGAACAATACAACCAGAAAGGCTTAGAACTTTTGGGGATGTGAAAAAAAACATCAGCCATAAGACATTTTCCAATATAGATTACATACATTATACCAATAGCAATGTTTAACGCTTCTACATTTTAGTGCCTGTCTTAAGGCATGACGTGGATTTCCATTTATCATCGAGTTCAATGATTGGGGCGAGAGGTTAAGCTTTGCTATATTGATAGAAGTGTTGCTCATGTTTAAAACTTTCATATCATAATCATTGCTGCTACAGACAAATGTTGTCAAAAACCATTCTTTCCACTGTACACACCAAATAAAATGGAATCATAATTTCCACAAGAACGACAGACATTTTATATATTTACAAATATAGATCTTTTTCTCGCATAATTATTCAAATCTTGTATATCCAACTTACCTGTAATCACCTGTGAATCTTGTCCGAGCACAGTTCCATAATTTGGCTTAGCCTCAAATTTATATTGCGACAGGTTTATTTTGAATTTAATATCTGATGTTTCCTTGTTGTTTATAGTAAGGGCACCTGTACAGTCTGTTGGTTTCGCACCTGTAGAAAAGAAATCCTAACATTAGTTTCGAATTTATAACAAAAAACAAACAAAACACTTAATTTATACACAACGAACATAGAGATCAAATATATTGTATTACAATTTTTGAATAAAATGAAATTACAAATTGAATAAAAGGGTGCAAAATCTGACTGCTACTGACATCATAATTTTATTTATTTAAATTGTGGTGTTATTCTGCTCATGGTAAGTTTACTGGTGGTGACTATGCTCACCATGTGACGATTTGGTTCTGTTGTCAAAAGGGAACAATGTTTACGGAATGACTAAATGAACCATATTCACGACGGATGTCACTAGTGGAATAAATATTGCTTACCCTTCAAGTGAATCTACACAAGTTCACCAACATTTTGGTTTTTAGTTGGGATCATGTTACTCAGTCTTTAGTTTGTTATGTAGTAGTTTGTCGACCCTTGTTTGTCTTTTGTTTCGTTTAACCACAATAATGTCTGTCCTTCCAGTGAGTGAGTGATTATTGTTTAACGACACCTCAGTGATTATTGATTCTAATCACATGAACACCTTTGGTGTCGTCAAACTTTTATTATTCCTTACTATTTCAATGGATTCTGTTGCAATATTTGTTTTTAATTTAATATTAGTTTTGCTGCTTGTGTACGTACATTTAATTTGATTAATTAGCGCGGCCTCTGAAGACTGTCATTTTGATAGATTTTGGGTATTTCCCTGTCGGTTTTTTATGTTCTTTTAATTAAGATTTAATGCATGATGGTGTGCATTTTAATAAACAGTAAATATATTAAATCAATTCCAACTTAGTATAAAACATCTCATTAATCTATAAATAGAAGGGTATCTTAGTTACCAATGTAAATAAGATATTATCATCTTGTTTTTTTGTACATTATGTTTTCAAATATATTCATTAATAGGCTGATGAATACCCTTTTGAAAATTAATAATACATTAACTATCATAAAAATCGAAGTTTCCGGATCAAATACCACGTCCATTCCTTATGGTGTTACAATTAGCATCCAGTCAGGCAGAATATACCTGCTAATATAATATTAGTAGTGATGTCGGATAGATGACGTTCATTTCATCCGCATTGCAGTATTTATTTATACCCAGGTTATACTTAATCTGTGTATACTTAGTATATAATAGAAAATTCTGAAATATTATATATAGTTAATGTTACATATAGCCAGAGTAATTGTTTAATTGAAAAGGGGACGATAAGAGGCTGTAAGAACAGACAATACAATTGTCAAGCGATAATTAAAGGACATGCAAAGATCTACACAGCATTATACAGAAAACAAAGGATTGAGCAACACGAATAACACTACAATCCACTAGATGGCATCCAACGTGTCACCTTTGTTACAAAGTGTGATTGTCATGCATAAGGAAATGATGACAACATTGTGATTACACAAACTGTCGAAATGATGACAACATTGTGATTACACAAACTGTCGAAATGATGACAACATTGTGATTACACAAACTGTCGAAATGGTGACTTCAACTAAACACATGTATGATTTATATAATCATTAAGTATTTAATCAAATATTTTGCGCCGAATTTAAGAAACGCAAGATAACCGCTATTTTGGTAATAACTTAATACTCTATGATAATCTATTTAATCACCTCTCAGACTTGTTTGTATCCAATTTATACGTAAATCAGTATGCTTAACTGATTATGTCAAATACACCCACCTGCGCAACAGGAGCTAAATTATGTTATTACCCTATACGATATTACGTTCTTCGTGTTGATTGGTCATTAAGACTTGACGGTATTTGTATGGTTGTTTTTTCCGTGTCTTTTTGTCTTGTTGATAGCCCCACTTCTGTTTTTTTTTAATCATATCCACCAAGTAACATCAAAACGACAAAGTTGCCCAGAAAAAAAGGG
The DNA here is from genome assembly GCA_002080005.1 of Gigantidas platifrons. Lineage (NCBI taxonomy): Eukaryota > Metazoa > Mollusca > Bivalvia > Mytilida > Modiolidae > Gigantidas > Gigantidas platifrons. The sequence goes on from MJUT01009480.1 coordinate 67,916, forward strand.
GCATTTTTATCTATAATACTATTACTATTTAATAAGCTATTATAATTTTATTAAATCAATCAGATTTCTTAAAAAAAAATTATAAAATAAAAACTAAAAACAAGCAGCTAAATTCATATAGAAAGATGTTTTGATTGCTTTTTATTGTTCTTAATCTAGTAATAGTGTATCAAATCAGAAACATTGAGGTGGCCGTTGTGGTCGTGATCGTATGATAGTTGGATTTATAACTACTTGTGTAAACATTGCCTATCACCAGTTGTGGGTTCGAATCCGTTCATGGCGAGGTGAACTCGATACAACATTATGTGATAAAGTTTGTCAGTGACTTGCGACAGATTTGTGGTTTTCTCCAGGTACTCCAATAAAACTAACCGCCACGATATAACAGAAATATTGTTGAAAGTGGCGTTAAACACCATAAATCAAACCAGAAACATATATCTAATTAACTAATTACTTACCTATCAGTCTATTATTGAATGTCAAACACCACTCAGGTAATAAACAAGGTAATAAGGTAATAAACAAGATAATATCCTTCATGGTTGATTGAATTAGGTGATGTATGGCACACATCGTTAAGGGATTTTATAAAGTAATATTTTTTTAAGTACCCGATGAAATATTGATTTATTTAAGTTGATATAATGCATATTTTTTTTTTAATTTGATGCAAACTATTTTCTGGATAAATCTACTTTTTGTATGAAGATTTCATTTAAAAACTCATGCACAAATAGGTACAAACAGTTACATTAATTTATGTTAGGTATGGCTGAAGATTTAATTTTGAAAGGAAAGAATTTATAAAGTTCATGTCAACTACTAACACATTTGTACGCAAGAGTTATTCTTTTCTTGCAGGCATCAATATTTCAGACTGTCGCCACGCAAAATACCTACAGGTGCAAAGAACACATCTGTCTGTGCCAGATGTCAACCAGTTGGTGAAAGTACCAGAATATCCTTAGTCATTTGTACATTTCACTCAACGTATAAACATCACAGACCCAAGAATCATCAATGCAGACCCAGACCATCTAATCGACAGCATCAACTCAGACCAGAGCTCATACCACCCAGACAACATAATCAGCTCAGACCAGGAAAAACAACAGTATCAATACATACCAGAGCTCCTATCCCGTTTTGATAATGTTTTAGTTGTATTTTTCACAAAACTTTAAATTATTTGTCTTTCCAATCTTTAGACTTTGACCGTACCTGATGAATGTTATTCCAGAGATTCGTTGTGCGCACTAAATTTGATATCTACGTTTTTATTACTATAACTGGGTCGATACCTCTGCTGGTTGACTATTAGTCCAAGAGTGTAGCATCCGCTCAGTAGTCAGTGCTTCGCCACTCCCATGGTTTATTAGATATATTTATTACTGAAATTTGCAGTTCCTAAATAATGTAATTATTAATAAAAGGTTGTCCTCCCTCAGGCATAAAACAAAGGTTGTCCTCCCTCAGACATAAGTCACCTGTTTTATTGCTCTAAAATCTTTAAATTATATGGCTTTCGATTTTGAAATGCCTGTACCAAGTGAGGATCATTACGGTTTCCCAGTTTTCCGGTTGTTGACTGATTTTGTCTGTTTATATACTTATGAGTTTTTACTTTCCCTTTGGAAGATTGTTCGGAGTTCGATAATTTTGTTATAACCCTTATTGTACATATTATACGTGCACTCGTAGACCTTCAATACTAATAAGGCTGTTGGTGCAGCATGGTTTTTACGTCCTTTTTTACATGACACAGAGTGAATGTATTATTATTTTATATATATATATATATATCACCTTTAAGCTAAACATCAACGTTTTAAAGGGATATTTTTTTTCCCAAAAAGCCACATTTTTGTTTCATATTAAATCTCAAATCGGAACACTACTTTTTTTTATATAATAAATCGATTAATCTTCAAATGTAAAGCCATTTTTTTTTTTTTTTTTTGCATCTTTCAGATCAAAAACAATTTCGGTTCATCACCCCCTCCTTTGCCCCATCCTCTTTCTCTTTCTCACTAATAGTTAAATGAAATAGTCAAATGTTTTCCTGTTCTTTGTTTTGTTCTGACCCCATGTATCAAAAACTATGTTGCTTACAATAATATTTTGTCAAAGTGCTTATTTCATGCTATACTTTTTAGTTGTAGAAATAACTTGTTCAACTGTAATGTCATTCATATATTCAGCAGATTTTGAACCATTAATGAGATCCCCTAGATCTTGTACGTTTGATTCTTGTAAATAGTCAGTTGCCGTTTTGCCGTCTTGATCTTGCATTGCTATGTCTATTCCCCTAGCGACAAGTAAAGCTATCATATCAATAATACTATGCATTTGTTGTAAGCATGGTCTCCTCCGTTGCTTTTCGAATTTGATGTACTGCTGAACAAGAATGTGTAAAACTGATCTTCCCAGTGAGCCTTGGACGTTGATGTTAGCTTTGAAGTTTATTAATAAACGTAAAACGTGAACACGTAATGACGTACACCAGACGTCATTTGCGCAGTCGTCGTCAGTATCAGTCACAATTTGTTCATGAATACATTTAATTGTACAAGCGGTGTGTAAAACACTGTTGCCATAGCTATCTTTTCTATCGACCTCACATACATCTTTTTGCAAAATAACCGACAGAATTGCTGCAGTGTCTGGTTTCATAAAAGACACTGCATGATGTAGGATATTTCGCCCCTTTTTGTCAATTACGGTCAGATCACCAGAATATTTCAAGAATTCTTGGAATGTTGGTAATTGACACACGTCAAGATGTAGTAAAATGTAATGCAGAGGCGTCAATCCATATTGATTAGTTACATTGACGTCAGCGTATTGACACAACAGTTCAGTGTAAACATAATTACGGATATTCAGCCTTAGTGCTAAATGGAGAGGTGTTTCGCCATCACTGTTTTTGGCATTGATCATGACGCCATGTTTGACAAGCTCTAAAATGGATGTTGCGCACATATCACTACCACGTGTATATGATTGAATAAGATAATGGAAAGCGTTTCCTAGCTCGTCTTTTTGATCTGGATTGATGGTGTCTGGCAAATCTTGAATGACATTTGTACGAAGAGTGTTTGCCTGGGCTGCCCATATCAATATTTTGTTGTTATTTAATATGAGTCCTTTTTCATGTAGTATTCGAAGACAATTATGCACGTCGTAATCGCTGCCATGAGATTTTATTAAATAATAGCAGAGTCCTTTCTCCTCGTTGTTTAATATGTTAATATCTGCGCCTTTTTTAATAAAAGTGTCAATTAATTTGCAAATACCATGAAAACTAATTCCACAACTTCTAACAGCGTTGATAAGGAAGGTATTCCCGTTTTTATCGGGCTTATTGATATCTTCATTTTCCAGGAAAAGGAAATTTACCACGTAAAGAACAAATGTGATACTTTTCAATTCCCGCATGCATCGTTTCAAGATTTTGTGTTTTCTAATTACAAGATTTTCTTTCGTCTCATTGTCGACTATTGTGCTATAAAAAGTATTAAAAGTTCTGTTCGTGTGATTTGAAATCATCGACATGATAACCCACGCATTCGTTACTTCTTGTGTATCGACACACAAAACCTCAAATTTTGCCATTAGTTCGTAGAAACATTCTGGTCTGGGGTTTTCCTTAATGATCAAGTCAAGCAACAGTCCATTGACATATGTTGGGAAGATTGGTGAAACTATTTCATCGAATGATGCCCCCTTTTCAAACAGGAGATCTACAATTAGTTTTGAATCTGCGGTAAAACTTTCATCATATTCCTGAATAGATAGTAGCGTTGCCAGTGGTGTCAATCCATCCTTGCTAACAGCGCTAATGTCGGTCATTTTTTCGATAATTAATTTGACCATTTTGCTAGTTCTACATTTACATGCTAGTGAACAATGTAACGGACTTTCGTTGCAGTTGTTTTTTACATCCACATCTGCCCCGTTTTGCAACAGTGCTTCCACTATTTCAATTCTGTCTGTTCTTTTCAATTTGTTCTTTTGACAACATGAACACGCAATGTGAAGTGGTGTGTTCCCATCTTTGTCTATGGCATTTATAAACGTTAAATATTGACTATTATGTGAAATTACTTTAACAATTAGATCTTTCACTTTCGGAATATTTTCTTGTGGAAGAAGCAGGTAATGGAGGATATTTTCTCCGACGCCATTTTGACTTTCCCATTGAAAATCAAATCTATGTAAAATATCTAAGCATTTTACATTGAATGTGTTAGTAAGAACAAGATAAATGTCCAAGGGGCAACCACTTGTATCACCCTCACAGGAATGACCATTCATGTTGGCTGAGTGATCCTCTTTCTCTCTTGGCAAATGACAAATACTGGAATCAATGCTGTGTTTGTATTCTGAATGTGAATGTACCACTAACGATGCATTACTACTACATGTTGGTAATAAGTCAAACCATCTAGGGACAAACAAAGTCTCCGTAGCAAATGCGATCCAATTGTGAATATAAATTTGACGAATGGTTGAAAGTGAAAACTTTGACTTCCATGAATCTGGTGTGAATGCTTGCCCTTCTGATGAATCGTCTCCTCCTTGAAAATGTTCAGTATAAATCCAATGTCCAATTTTCAATCTACTTTTATTTGGATCGACATGTTCATCTTGTTGAGCATCTATTGTTTTTACCATATTTATGGTAGCCCCATTCTGTAGTAGAAAGTCTAACTTCTTGTAGTGTGTAGATGGATTTCCGTAAAATAAAGGCGTTCTCCCAAATGTATCGTTTGCATTTAATATTTCACGTTTTGTATCTTGACTCATTACTTGTTCTATGCTACTCATAACATCTCTATCGTGTAAGATATGGAACACATTTCGTTTTTTATGGTCGATATGACGAAAATCAGCATTATTCGCAAGCAAGGCTTTTGCAACTTCCGGTGTGCGTGCATAGAATAATGGTGTTCTGCCTAAATCATCTTTTTGATTTATTTTGCAACCATTAGCACAAAAATAATTCACAAGCTCAGCAGAAACAGATGTGTGCAACGGATTCCTTCCACATTGGTCTACTATTGCTGAACAATCTATTTTATTTGATTCAAAAAGTAATTGAGTCATGGGTATGCTTTTTGTTAGGAACAATAAATCTTTTACATCCGTCTGTACGGTTTTAGACTCTACTATCTTCCTCGCTATTCGGATATTGTCGGTGTTTACGGCGTACATTAGAGGAGAGTTTCTTTCTAAATCTACGGCATTTAAATCACACTTAAATTTTAAAAGGAGATCGAATAATTCGTTGTTTCTGTTCAGAATTGCATGGATAAGTGGTCTGTAGGGAGATACGTCCTCTTTAAACCTGGCTCCATTCTGCAACAGAAAGTTAACGACTTTACAGTTTACTTCTTCATCGCCGAACACCGATGCCTGTAATACAGTTATACCCCTAGGATCTTGTGTGGTGCAATAATCACAATTATAAACCTGCATTCGTCTATCCAAGTTTATTGAGCTATTAACATTTCCACCTAGATTTATTAAACATTCCATTAGGTCAATGTCAAATCGCCGCCATGCCCCTTCCACCAATGTAGCCGATGCTTGCGTGCTTACGAAAAAATGGTCCTTATCCTTAATTGAATCATAAAATTGATTTCTTAATATTCTTGAACAGACTTTTTTATCAGACAGTACAGCAGTCCAATAAAGAAGGCAGCCGTTCCATAGAGATCCACAAATGCTTCTGTCGCGCTCTGTTGTTTGTAGTATTCGTAAATATCGGTCGAACTCTGTATCTTTAAGTTTCCCAAGTTCTGCTATAAAATCGCACAAAAATGGATTTGACGAAAATGCTTGATGGCGGCAGACATGTTGAATATTGTTATTTTCGATTTCAATAAAGAATCGTTTTACTAGAAAAGAAAAACGTTCCTTTGGTAAATTAAGATATTCTTCCTCTGTTGGAACTGACTCTGTAGGTGGTTTGATCCTGACTCTGTTACAGATGAACTCAAATGGAAGATAGAGTAGAGATTTACCGGGAAGTTTACTACTGAAAGACATACAGACTGCTTGAAAAATAGATTTATGCTGAAATTTCACTTTCCTGTTTTCTTGTTGTATGTATACAGATAAAATTTGATCAATCGTTGGTTGCATTTGTCCTACCTTTTGCTCGGGTAAATAATCGAAATGTTCGAATATATAAGAAAGTTCCTTATCAACATCCGTTGATTTGTCCATTTCACCATTGTGCAAACACAGTAATGTCAAATAATTGAATGCTTCACGGTGAGCTCGATACAACTGGTCAATATCGTCTTGAATAATTTGAATGGGATTCTCGAAGAACTCTAATCCTTTTCGATAGTAACTTTCCTTCAGAAAATATAATTTTACGCAAATTGGAAAACATGGGCAATCGCATTTACATATAGTTTTCTCTAAACTTTCATTTTGTGATTTATCACCACATTTTTCTTTATGTCTGCAGTATATTTGCATCTTTTCTTGAAATGACAATGTATCTTTCAATGATAATGTATAATTGCATTCATTGTGTATTCCTATAGACATTTGTTTTCGTAACGGCTGTAGAACATCAGGCCTTGTCGTTAGGATAATAAAAACGCTTGTGTCGGGATCTGAACCTTCATCTAACAATGACTGGATTTTGCAGAAGAGTCGCTTTGCGTCGTGTTCTCTCTTTCCACAACAAAATGTCTTTGTAAAGATATCGTCCAGTAGAATTACTTGTTTTTCTTTTCGACAAATTTGTTGTTTCCACTCCGAACACGACTCGATTGCCTTAAATTTATAACCTTCTGAGCGTTTATCATGTACCAGTCTTTTAGCTAGAAATGTTTTACCTTGCCCTACAGATCCAGATATAACTACAATGTGGTTTCTTTCCAGTATTTCTTTTGCTTTACGATAAGTACTTGTTTCTACAAACAGGTCATTTACGTCGTCAGTATCTGTAACCAAGATACATTTTAGATTGAAAAAATAAAACATTAACTTTGGTGATATTGTTAATTAGATTGGTTGGTTTATAGTATTTAACACCACTCTCAATTATATTTCAGTTATATCGTGGCGGTCAATCTTATTGGTGGAGAAAATCCGGAGAAAACCACCGATTACTGACAAATGTTATCAAACAATGTTGTATCGAGCATAGCTCGTCATGAACGGGGTTCGAACTCACAACTTGCTTATTGACGGTTAAACACCACCAACCAATCAGTTTGTGACAATATGAACTTCTTTATTTCATCAGTTTTTAAGTATCATATAGTAATCAGTATATGTCTGTTTATCACACAGCTATGTTATTTGAGTAGTAAATATGCATTACCTTTAAAACGTGAAATGTGGCCGACAGTATACCACCTCAATATAAGCAGCCTTGTGAAAAGGAGGTTTAAGCAGTGATTGCCAACGACTCCACCAATTTCAATAAACGAACCATTCCATCTTATCTTAATTCACCGAACATAAGATCATGGCTTTAGACAGGCATAAAAGATATGCGGGGTTAAACCAGTTAATAGGATCACAATCCTACCAACGTAATGGCGGGATCTCCAACGGCAATACATACAAATGCAAGTATTATGCTTGTGACATCACGCCAGGTGTTGATTTAGCTTTTTTCTGTTGATATTTAAAGCTTTGTCTCATTTCTGATAAATATATGATGACGCAGGATGTCATAAGGCTCATACTAATATGTTTTATTTTTAAGGGTTATGGTGATTAACGGCACTTTCAATAGTGTTTCAATTGTATTGTGTTGGCGTGTTGTTTTATATTTAGAGACAATAAACAGGATATAGATATAATATTATATACATACTGTCTTTAGTTGAGGGTGTTATGTTAGATTACCACACGAGGGAAAAAATATCACTCTGGAAAAAGAATATCACCCGAGACGAAGTGAAATTTTGGGAAATTTGTTGAAATTTTGGAAAACACATTGATAAATCGTGTATAGCACGGATGTCTCTAAAAATACATTGTAAACTTACTCGGACGGAGCGGGTGTTATTTTCCGGCTCGGCAAAGTTCGGTTCGGCAGGGTGATATTGCAGAGGGTGTTACTACGGCAGAGGGTGTTATTACGATCTGATTCCTATACCAAAAAAAGCTATTGAGGAATGTCAAATGCCTATTATCCAATGAAATTAATAGAAATTAGCATGAAGTATGATAAATATCTATACTTACATTCGTCGCCATTACCGTCATTTCCAGCATTGATTTGAACGATGTTGGCTTCAATTTGTATATCTGTAAAAATTAAGAGACTTTTGAATTTGAATAGAGGGTTGCTGATAACAAGTAAACTATTAGACATATGGTTCCTATTACCAAGGCTGTAGTCATCACTTTGATAGTATTACGGTCGCCATCATGACTTAGTTAACCTTTACTGGATATTTTGTTCAGAGATGAACAGGAAAGTGCTCCGGTTTTTTTTGTAGTTACTATCAAGTCCTTTTTTCCTTGTTCATCACTTATTACCGTATTAATAGCTTGAGTATTATTAGAGATGTCACTAGGGGTGGAGGAACTTCTTACCATTACGGTTTTAAGTTAGATTCGTATAGCTCAATGTCTAGTTTTCGGTGTGTTGATTTGTGGATCATAATTTGTCCGTTTTCATTTCATTCTAGTGCGTGTTCTGCCATGTACGGCTTCTGATTACGCCTTGGATATCTTTAAACATTTCTTGAACCATGTTTTTCCTATGCGTTTTACCGTATTCATTCAACTGTTTCACTTTTAAGCAATATTAATTTTCTCGCCGAATTGTCGAATGACCCCTTTTTAAAAGTAAGATACTCGCTGTAATATTACACTTATCATGCTCTTGTAAAGCATGTATTTCAGTCCAAAAATAGTTTTGATTTAACACAAATTAGGAGATATCTGTATTGTATTTTAAGCTTTGTGGAAGTAAATCGTCAATTTTATGGTCGAAAATTGAGTTTACCCAGCGGATGCCGAAGGGGCAATCAAAAAATAATGGTATTTTGGATAAAATTCTGTATTTACAATATCTGTATTATATGCGCAAAAGACAGTAAATCTACTTTGTAAGCAGACCTGACTTTTGTATATTATTCTTGAACACTTTCAGACAGCTTAGTAAGAGTAAATTTAGCATACCACTGATATTTCTGGCTCTAATCGTCAAAAGATCAGCATTAGCCTGATTAATTGGTACGTTTGCTGCTGTTATTTTCATATCAGTCACTGATTGTGCAGTAATCGGTGAAGTGACTGCTGCTACTGCTAATTGGCCTACTGATGGTATAGCACATGCTATATTTCCTTTAACATGTATGTCGTCCTTTTTACTTTCGGTCTCTTTACCAGTGTCAGCGATGTCCTTGTCCTTACTGTCTGTATCGTTCGGATCCATGACTCTGCTGTCAATTCACTCTTGCTAGGACAAAATAATATTGTTCACAAAAGTCTCAGCTGTATAACTATTAATTCTACTAGTAGAAGTTCGGTGATCCATATACATGTTGGATGCTCAATGCACCATAGAGCGTTTACCTGTAAATAATGATACTGAGATTCCATATCAAACAAAAAACACTATAAGCAACCACAACAACACGCGACACTCATCTGTCGACCTAATAAAGGTGGACAATGCAATCAACCACAACAACACGACATTTTCCTCTCCCTCTAATTAATCCCTCATAAACCCAACCTTTTAAATACAGATATGGCGACAACATCTGATGGAGGTCTCAATCCTGGGAAATTGGAAATAAACGACGCTTAACATGATCCTACCGCTCCTGTCATGACCTCTAGTTACTTATCTATGGAGTGATTATGGTGTTTGCCATCTTCTTTGATATAAGGATTATGGTATCTTCAAACTCTTTTTTTGCTTTGTACTAGAACACGATCCTTAGTTGTTTTGCACAGTGCTGGCAATAGTGAATCAACTATAGACGTGGAGACACACGCTTCCAAACACCTTACTTACTATGCCAGTATTTGGTCGTATTTCGAGGGCATTTAGAAAAAAAATTATGAAATTTTATTTCCTTTAAATTACTTGTCTGTTTTTGTGATTGTATGGACGTCATCTTATGTAAATAATTTATACATCGTTAATTACAGTCAAACCTGTATTAAGAGGTCAGAGTTGGTACAAAGTGACCATATAAGACAGGTGACCTCTTAAAAGAGGTTCAATTCATATGAAATGTTCTATTACCGGACAAACAAAAGGTGACCCTTTACTGCAGGTGGTTGCTTAATAGAGGTGACTGCATGTGCAGGTTTGTTTGTAGTTCATTTTTCAAAACGTGTATGTATGCTGCAAAAAATAAAGGGAGTTTTTTTAAATATAATATGCTCATTTGTTTTTTCCCTGTACAAATGAGCTTGTAAGCAATTAGGGGCCCTAAATGAGCTACCCTGGGGTACATAGGTTATTATAAATCAGGAGTTTGTACAATAAACTGTAGGAATTTAAAAAAAAAAAAAAGATTACCCCTTCGGTATTCTCTAACGTTTATTGAATTACAAATATTTTCATGACTATGATATTTATGTGTTTGACATTTTAATAATAATGGGTATTGCGAAAGTGACATTTTCAAGGTTGAATTTCAGTGAAAAGAATAATAAACTCAAGATATTCATTTACCTTTTACATATGTGTAACGAGAGTTAACGCAGGTAAAAAAATTAAATGTCATTTTTCAAGTCGCTTGTATTTGAAAATATAAAATTACTTTAAGATAAAATGAATGAATGAATGAATGAATGAATGAATGAATGAATGAATGAATGAATGAATGAATGAATGAATGAATGATAAATAAATAAATAAATAAATAAATAAATAAATAAATAAATAAATAAATAAATAAAGTAAGTGGATGTTAATAACATGTGAGACACAAATCACTATTTGATAGAGGAATTCATCTGTCCGATTTTTCATAAAAATGTTTTTTTCCAAAAGAATAAATAATACGAAACGTTTGAAGATACAAATGTGGTATAATTAAAAGGCGAAAGTCGAAGAAGGACAGAAAATATAAAGTACAAAATGACAAATAATGGTCTAAAGTACGCTAGACAGGAATAACAGAGAAACTACAGATTGAGTAACACGTACTCAAATAAACACCGTGTATGAATTGGGTAGGGATGGGATTTGGAAGAGTAAACAGTTCCTGCTCCACCAGACCTATTACTGTCGTATGTATTGAAATTAAAAGTCACTACATCGGCGTAATTTATTAAAACCAAGCCCGAGTTTGCCTAATCTATTTGTTTTTCCAACCTCTCCACTACCAGCATACATGTCATACACACTATATTACATATCTAAGCTTGTTCAATATTTTTTTTTTTTTTTACAAAACTCTATTTTCAACATTTTTACAAAATAATGAAATCGGGGTTAGAATTGACGAAAAGTTATGACGATACCAAAGGGATAATCAGAAGTATATATATTTAACATAAATAAGTGAACACCTTATTGTTTGATTTGCTAGTTCGATCGTGCTTACATCTGATATTTTCCTTTTTCTCCGCACTACGCAGCTTTAAAGGAAAAGACCATGGTCTTAACAAGTTAACGTGAAAATTTAAATGACAGTAAATAAAAGACATTTGTGTTATTGAATGTTAAAAATAGTATACCGTGAGGTAGAATTTGATGATTGAAGTTGTCTGTAGCACCAAATAATGGGGATCGCCATTTTTCAAAACTCTTCAATGTGGAGGAGACAAAAGTCATAATCCATTCTCGGATTTATCCTGCCCGTGACGTAGTAAAAGTCGGTATATATCAGCATTGTATCAGTTGCAATTTTATCATTAGAAATTATGTAAATCGTAAAATAACGTCGTATATTTATCTTTTGATATTTGCAATATCATTATGACTTCATGTTAAGCATTTTATTGCACTAACGAAAGGGAAAATGTGAGAATTTTTTTTTTTTTGTAATTACCGGTCAGGACTATCATTGTCAACACATCGACCAGTGACCACGAAAAACACGGGAAAGTACGACAGCATTGGGGACAAAAAAGAAAAAAAAACATGTGTAAGCATAAAACGACTTAAAACTGACAGTTATTTAACCTATGGCCAATCACGTAAAACATGAAATTATACGTAAAACACCCCCCCCTTTTTTCACCGTACAAATAAACTCCTTTGTTTTATGAAAATGTAACATGGGATGGGAATATTAAGAACAAAATTAGAACGATATACAATTATAAACATTGTATTGCAGTTGATCTGATATTAAAACATAACCAAACGGGCACGATGTTGGGAAGAGTCAGATACATGTTATTTATTCAACTAACATGATCTGACTGCGTGACTTCACATGAAGAGGTGTCACGGCCGCTTACACTACGACAGGAAATTCCAAATATTTATATTTTTAATTGGGTATATTAATGTTAATAAAGGTGTTTTTTTAAATAATAAGTTATTTAAACAACTTTTCAACTGACTGGTCTTTTCCTTTAAGGAGCTAGAGCAAGGGCTGCTCGGCAGGGAGTCAGGATTATGTGTTCGAGTGTAGAGACATGTCTACGTATGGACTGTTTTGTCGGTCCATAAGCACTATAAAAAATCTAACTCTGTCAGCATGTTGTTCTAGTACATACCAATTATCACCACCCCTTCAGAAAGTTACTAGCCATGACATAGATGACAAATTCTCACTTAGAATTTAATAACAATCACTCACTCGTTCTTGATAGATTTAAAATTTGAAAAGAAAAGCTATTACCTGAAAACCGTGTCCCTCCTTGGTTATTTCCTATCAAAATGTTACTTAAAAACCACCGACCTGTCGCCAGTCATTGACAAGCTTTATCACATAATGTTGTACCTCACTGAGTGGGGTTCGAACTGACAATGCTAGTGGTGGTACGCACTGATTGCATGGGTGGTTATATATCCAACTACCATACCATCACGACCCTATATAAGGCTAAGGAACAGGTAGAATTGCTGGCATTATGAAGCAATTTTATTTTGTTGCGTAAACTTTCTATTTATGGAAAAGGCACTCATGTTCAATTTATCATCCACGATATAACTGAAATATTGATAAAAGTGGCTTTCAACACCATAAGCCTAAATTTATCATATATCATTATTAATTTATCATACATGTATCATTACATAAAATTTTATGGTCCACCAAACGAGCATAATCATCGCATGACTTGAGGTCGTAAGTGAACTTCTAAGGCGAAGTATACTGGGGTTATAGAAAATGTTATTAGCTGTCAGTGAATGTATAAAGCACAAAAATATCCACTTTGGTTTAGTTTTATGGTGTTTTGCGTCACTTTCAACAATATTTCAGTCATATCGTGGTGGGTATTTTTATTGGTGGAGAAAACCGGAGTACCCAGAGAAACCCACAGACCTGCCGTAAGTCACCGACAAACTTTATCACATAATGTTGTACACCTCGCCCTAAGCGGGATTCGAACACACAACATTAGTGGTGATAGGCACCGATTACATGGGGAGTTGTAATTCCAACTACCATACTACCACGAACACAACACCCCTTCAAGCATGGTTGACCTTCGCCGATATTGTCTATCCTGTTTCTTAAAAGCTCCATTAGATTGTGCTACTCCCAAATACATTTATATAATTTGACTTGATACAAACAGTGACTGTCAATAATTCCACCAATATGAACAATACGAACAACCACATTACACCTCATATTAATACACCCAAAAGGACAATCTCGTTGGAAATATAGTCCCTGGCTTGCTTTTGACTGTTCAAATAGGACTTTAAAGGATAACATATCATATAATTTACTGATTCTATATGTAGATGATGACCTTTTCTTTAAAAAAAAACCAATCAAATGAAAAGAGAAGTTAAATTTTAAAATGCTCACATGAAAGGATTTTAAAATAACAAACGTAAGAGGTACATTCTTAGAAGCCTATTACTAGAATGTTGTGCATGTTTGTATACATGGCTATTCATAGTACAACCTTTTGAACCGAAACTATTTTTAACTTAGAGAAATATTCACCTCCTAAAGAGTTTATTTATCAAATTAATTCCCTCATTATTATTTGTGACGCATTTTGTGAAGTAAATTATTTGTGGTTTTTCACGAGGATAAGAATGTGTACTTACAACTTAGCTGTCCCATTGACAATTTCTGGCCCCCCTTACATATCCGTGTGACATTCAAATGTGTAAGATTACTGATATTCTTTTCTAAAATATGGCCATATTAATGTGAATTTGTGAACGGAGAACTCGTTGACCTGACATGTTATGGTTGGCCTCTTGATAAATACGCTGATTAATATCGGTGTTTTAAATTGTTGTGGATATGACATCTTGGTCCTACCATTATACGGCTTGAGGTATGTTGTTGTATCGTGAATACATGGCAACACCAAAATACTAACACACAAGACTACACGTATATGTACTTTAACTTTAAACTTTAAACATATTTTATTGTTCAATAAGAAACAATTGGATACGACTCAAGTTTGACAACTTAGAAACGTCTTCACCATACATATATACAGTCCGACAAAAGTTAAGCACCACCTGACTTGTTTCAATAATATCTTTTCTAATAATGAACTTATTTCAAATCGGTTTGCTGTTTTCGTTACCTGTACACACATACTTACTTACATGTACCTGTGAAACAGGTTATTGTTCGATTTTTATTTATGTGTATATGACAGGGTGTGTAAAGTGCCACGTGTACTTTTCAACATTTGTGTTTGCGAACGAAAGCTGATTTTTTTTGTGTAGATGTTTTAAGTTTCATTTTATATTGGTTTGGTATGGTGCGGCGAAAATTAACCATACCAGAAAGGTGGCAAGCAGTTGGCATGCATAACGGTGGTTTTAGCCATAGAAGGGTGACAGACCACTTCAGGGTTAACCATTCCATCATTGTACGACTGATGCAGTGTTTTCGTCAAACGGGGAATGTTACTGACCGTCCACGTGCAGGTAGACCTCGCAAAGCGACAACGAGAGCGGACTTGCTCATATACAGACGGGCGCGGCAACGGCCGTTCAGTACAGCTGGTGCACTTCGTGGTAATTTAGCGTTTGGAGGTTATATTAGCACACGCACTGTAATCAGACGCCTCCACCATCAATGAATGCGATCGCGACGACCCATAAAACGTCCACAGTTGATATTACGTCATCGCCATGCTCGATTTGACTGGTCACATGATCATTTGGGGTGGACTATTCGCACATGGAGACGGGTCCACTGGTCTGATGAAAGTCGTCTTTGGTTACGCCCTACCGACGGTCGTGCAAGGGTTTGGCGCCAACCAAACACTTCATTTCAGGACAACCACATTTTGGTCACAACTGCTTTTGGGGGTGGGGATGTAACTGTCTCGGGTTGTTTTTCCTTTGACTGTAAGTTGGACTTGTACGTTCTTGATGGTAATCTGACAGGCCAAAAATACCGTGACAATGTGCTCGCTCCACGCGTAGTCCCCCATTTCGATAATCATGCGTTGGCTGACAGGCCAATGTTCATGGACGACAACGCTAGGCCATATAGAGCCCGAATTGTACAACATTTTTTACAGCAAGAGGCTGTTCAGACAATTACATGGCCTGCGAAGTCGCCAGACACGAACCCTATAGAGCTATGTGACTTTATTGGCCGAAAAATGAACCAACGCAATCCAAAATGTCAAAATATTGACGAATTAAGAACTGCTATCTTACAGGAGTGGCAACAGTTCCCCCAAGAACGGCTTAGGCGTCTTGTGCGAAGCATGACGAGGCGTGTTACAGAACTTCACAATAAACGCGGTGGATATACTCGTTATTTATTTGTATGCCTTACACATACGCACAATAGATGCATTTAGAAGTTCTTAAAATCTGAAGACTCTGCATTTTAATGCAATGTTAAAAACTTCTATCAAAGACAAACTGGTTTTACGTTTTTCCAGCGCCTGTTTTGAACCCCATTTTCCCCACGTCATAGTCACGTCTTTCAGGGTGATAAATACTTCGTAGATTGGTAATTTTAGAGCCCTTGGTGTAGTCTTTTAAGAAGTGTAAGAAAAATGGTGATATCTATTTTATTGTTTTAACAGTATTGATGTAAAAAAATATATCGATAAAAAAATAGGGTGGTGCTTAACTTTTGTCGGAGTGTATATGTGTAGAAAAACATATCACACCTATATATACGGTTTAAACTCAATTGGTTTGTTAGACAATTAAAGTTGCTTATTCTGGAATGCAATTACAGATAAACCTGTATTAAGAGGTCACCATTGAGGGAAAGAAAAGGTGACCTTATAAGACAGTGGACTCATAAAGGAGTTTAAATTCATAAATTTCTCTGACAGCACACGAAAAATGCGACCTATTAATACATGGACTGCTTAATAGAGGTGACCTTATAGGCAGCTTTGACTGCATCTGATGACGGTATTTTTGAGACAATTACAACTTTATTCCTCTGACATAATCTTCAATTTGTTGGAGGAGGTAGGTATCTTGTAGAAGTATAAACAACATAACCTCATTTTAATTTAAAATATCAAACCTATAGTCAAACATGCTTTAAAGGGAACCTCTATATAACAAATCACTGTCTATAAAGGACAGTTTCATTTTTATCATTAATGATTCTAATGTAGTTGTTTAATAGAGGACGATTAGTCCTCATTACTGTAGAACACGTCGGTAGACCCCCCACGTAGACTACACACTAATGCTCAATTTCTCGCGTCGCTCTCGCATCAATATATCTGCGAGAATTGGGGCACCATACTGCCCGGATGTGTAAGCCAGCTTAAATCCGAAAGTATCTACTGTCATAACAAAATAATAATAATAGCAACTTTGTTTTGTTTTAAAAAATTAAAATATTTTATTTTATTCAGTAAATTAAAATAATACATCTATTTGGCAACCGAAAAAAAAGGGACCATAAAGGAATACGGTTCCGCAGCTACTCGTATGACATATCACTGCACTGTCACACATTATTTTCTGATTTCGCAATATTTCCTACTTAAAGATCGTGGATGGTACATTATGCCAAGGATTATCCTTGATTATGTATTTGAAAATGCGTGTGTTAATATTTTTATTCGATAACATATGGATTAATTTGAAAGCAGTAGTTCTTAAACAAACATGGATGATGGAAACCGGGATCGAAACCAAATGCCGATTTGTCTTGCACCCTCAATCAAGTCAACGTTTTATAACATATCAACGGCGGATGTAGAAGAAGTAATTTACGATAAAATAGGTAGAACTTACTTAGAAGATGACTTTAAACATTTAACGAATTTGAAAAAGTCAATGTAATTTGGGTCTTGCCATGTCAAGTTTATGAAGGAAAATGTGTTTTACTAAACTCGTTCAGATGATCCCCTGATTTATATTTCGACTTTCTGAAGAAATGTTCTACTCTGTATCTCCAGACTGGAAAGTTTGAGTTGTTAGCAGTGATTGGGATCAGAGGGGGCCATGTGCCATTTATCACATATTCCATCTGAAAATGTCCCATTGAAATCAGAAATATTTATAGTATCATTTAATTTCAAATACTAAAGTCCTCTCTATAGGCCATGCCTACTCATATTAGAGGACGATTAGTCCTCATTACTGTAGAACACGTCGGTAGAACCCCCACGTAGACTACACACTAATGCTCAATTTCTCGCGTCGCTCTCGCGTCAATATATTTGCGAGAATTGGGGCACCATACTGCCCGGATGTGTAAGCCAGCTTAAATCCGAAAGTATCTACTCATAAAAAAATAATAACAATAGCAACTTTGTTTTGTTTTAAAAAATTAAATTTTTTGATTTTATTCAGTAAATTAAAATAATACATATATTTGGCAACCGAAAAAAAAGGGACCATAAAGGGCTACGGTTCCGCAGCTACTCGTATCATTGCACTGTCACAAATTATTTTCTGATTTCGTAATATTTCGTACTTAAAAATCGTGGATGGTACATTATGTCAAGGATTATCCTTGATTATGTATTTGAAAATGCGTGTGTTAATATTTTTATTCGATAACATATGGATTAATTTGAAAGCAGTAGTTCTTAAACAAACATGGATGATGAAAACCTGGATCGAAACCAAATGCCGATTTGTCTTGCACCCTCAATCAAGTCAACGTTTTATAACATATCAACGGCTGATGTAGAAGAAGTAATTTACGATAAAGTAGGTAGAACTTACTTAGAAGATGACTTTAAACA
>MJUT01009480.1:151504-169512 GCA_002080005.1 Gigantidas platifrons
GGGAAATTCACATAAAAATCTTCTCCTCAGAAACCACTGGGCCAATTACAACCAAACTTTGGTGGAATGGTCCTTGGACGGCCCCCTTCGAAAAGTGTGTGTGGTGATCACTGACTTCCAACCAAGATGGCCGCCAAGCTAAAAATAGAAAAAAGGAGGGATGAAATAAAAAAAAAATATTCTCCTCTGAAACTACTGAGCCAATCTCAACCAAACTTTGCTGAAATGATCCTTGGGTGGTCCCCTTCTAGAATTGTGTCCGGCATTTCAGACCTCCAACCAAGATGGCCACCACAGATGAACTTAATTTAACATAGGACCCTATGGGAAATTCCCATAAAGATCTTTTCTGAAACCATTTGCTCAATAAGAACTAAATTTTGATGAAATAGTCATTGGATGGTTCTCTTCCAAAAATGTGTGCGGCGGTTCGACCCTTCGACCAAGATGGCCCCCACAGCCGAACTTAGCTTAACATAGGACCCTATGGGAAATTCACATAAAAATCTTCTCCTCAGAAACCACTGGGCCAATTACAACCAAACTTTGGTGGAATGGTCCTTGGACGGCCCCCTTCGAAAAGTGTGTGTGGTGATCACTGACTTCCAACCAAGATGGCCGCCAAGCTAAAAATAGAAAAAAGGAGGGATGAAATAAAAAAAAAATATTCTCCTCTGAAACTACTGAGCCAATCTCAACCAAACTTTGCTGAAATGATCCTTGGGTGGTCCCCTTCTAGAATTGTGTCCGGCATTTCAGACCTCCAACCAAGATGGCCACCACAGATGAACTTAATTTAACATAGGACCCTATGGGAAATTCCCATAAAGATCTTTTCTGAAACCATTTGCTCAATAAGAACTAAATTTTGATGAAATAGTCATTGGATGGTTCTCTTCCAAAAATGTGTGCGGCGTTCAGCCCTTCGACCAAGATGGCTCCCACAGCCGAACTTAGCTTAACACAGGATTCGACGTAACCGCTGGCCCGCTGGCCCATGGCCAGTATATTTACGGTCGGGCCAGTCAAACAGAACAAAGATCGGCCCGCTGGGCCAGTTGATATTCTCGGGCCACTTGGGCCAACAACTTTCGTTTCTTGCAACCGTTAGATTTTTCGTACTTCCGTGTCATTCAATATTGACTGATAACAAGGACTAATGTAATTTCCTGACAAAACGTTAAAATTCAACTTCAATCACTCGCCGAAAGCTATAAATAGCCGAATCACACAATCAGCATGTGTTTACCTTGATCTGTTACCGCACGTTAAACGAATATTGACAGAAATATACGCTGGGAACCAGTACTTCATAATTCAATAATTTTCAAAATCACGATTATTTATTTATAAAACTGAAAGATTAAAACGGTATTTTCTATAGTAAGCAATTTTAAATATAAATAAGAAATAAACCCAAATAAACCAAAACAACAATAATAAATCATCACGTGAACAACTCACCTGTAAAAAAAATGGCAGATACACAATAACGCTAATCGTGACTTCATTTAATATGAACAATCTATTATTATGAACTAGTAACAGGTATGGACTTTGCGACTGAGATGTTGTCATAGACCAGCGGTAGAAAATCAAAAAATAAATGTAACGAACCCATGGGCTACACACCTATATCATATGTCATTGGAAAGAGGAAGGACGGGACTCTCAGAATAGTGATGCCGTAAAAGTCGGAAGTGGTCACGTTTTTGCATAATTAAGGTCAAAGGTCAAGAAAAATTTGTTTTCGACTTTCGTTTGAAAAGTGCATTTTCCTTAAAAATGAAATTCAATTCGACAAGTTTCATGGTTTTTATTTGATGGACCACATATTAAATTAGATTATTGAACCAAAATTCAGAAATGAATGACGTCAATTGACGTCGAAATGACGTCAATTGACGTCGAAATGACCGTTTTTGGACGGGAATGGGATTTTTCAATGTAAGTGACTCGTAATTTGCTTCCATAAAACAATGACCTTGACCCAAGGTCATCCCTATTTACGTAATAATGACGTTTATTGATGTTTCATTATATTTTGTATATATACTGTTCGATACAACGGAGGTACATTTGTAAATCAAAACATACCCGATTCGCACAACACATGTATTTTTGTAAGTCTGTATTTTGTCAGTCCCTAAATACAAAAATGTAGCTATGAGCATTGTACATATGTACATCTCATGTGAAACCTTGTAGTTTTTTAGCTCACCTGACCCAAAGGGTCATGTGAGCTTTTGTCATCACTTTGCGTCCGTCGTCGTCATCGTCGTCGTCCGCGTCTGTAAACTTTTCATACTTTCTTCTTCTTCTTTGAAACCACTGAACTGATTTGGACCAAATTTGTTATTTTGGTGCAAATCGGAAATCCAACATGGCCACCAGGGCCAATAATGTGTTCTGATTGGTTGAAACTTTGAAAATCTTCTTGTCAGAAACTACTTAGCCGATGGAATTGTAACATTACAGAAATGATGACTGGATGGTCCTCTACTAAATTTGTTATTTTTGTGCCGATCGCATATCCAAGATGGCCGCCATGACTCGACTTAGTTTAACATTGGACCCTATGGGAATTTCACATTTTCATCTTTTTTTCTGAAACCACGCAACAGATTTAAACCAATCTTGGCAGAAATGTTCATTAGATGGTCATATACAAGATTTTTGTTTTTGGCGCTGATCGGAAATCCAACATGGCTGCCAGGGCCCATAATGTGTTCTGATGGGTCGAAATTTTAAAAATCTTCTTGTTAGAAACCACTAAGCCAATTGAATTGTGACTTTACAGGAATGATCATTGGGTGATCCTGTACTAAACTTGTGAATCGTTTGCTGATCGGAAATTTAAGATGGCCACCATGACTCGACTTAATTTTAACATAGGACCTATGGAAAAAATGTTTAAAAGTCTTCTCCTCTGAAACCAGCAAGTCAATTTAAAGCAAACATGGCATGAATGGTCTTTAGGTGGTGAACTTTCAAAATTATGTCCTGTGAGCCCGACCTCCATCCAAAATTGCTGCAGTCAGCGGACAAAGTTTTAACATAGGACCCTATGGGAAAATTTGTTAAAAGTCTTCCCTCTGAAACCAGTCAGCCAATTTAAAGCAAATATGGCATGGATGGTCCTTGGGTAGTATACTTTTCAAATTGTGTCCGGTGACTACTACCTCCATCCAAGATGGCTGCCATGAGCAGACATAGTTTTAACATAGAACCCTATGGGATTTGAATAGTAACTTATGATGTATTTGGCATCCAGACATTCTTAAGAGGACTTAGTTCATGTCAGGTGAGCGATACAGGCTCATGTGAGCCTCTAGTTTGGTCTTCCCATGACCATATACCGTCATTTCCTGACAGTCTGCTGGAGTAACCAAATACTCCAGCAGATTTAATACAAATTTCTCTGCCGTCTGGCTTTGCTCTTCACAGCGAGCCAGATCGGCATTGTTCATCTTAATGCCATACCTGGCTTCTCCAAGACAAACTAATGCTGCAAAGGAAGTGATCACAATTATAGTATGATTAAATTATGTATACATTAAGTACTGTCTAAGTGGACATTTTCATGTGGGGGTAATTTTTTTCTAATTTTGCGTTTGCTAAAATAGAAAATATTTCCCCCACGCGAACAATGTCCACAACATAAACTGCATGATGTCAATAAGGAATTGAAACGTGTGTGGACAACACAGTACTAGAGGCTCACCTGGTTATAAGCTGATCCACTACCCTAAAGTAAAAAAAATTCTGAAAGTGTATGGTCCTATGTTAAACTACATGTATGGATCATCATGAAAATTACACTCTTGGTAGAGGACCATGCATCCAATGATCATTCATGAACAGTTTGTTTTGTTTTATTTTCATGGTTTCTTAGAAAATCTTTGAATTTTGCATAGGGTCCTACGCTAAATTATGTCCAGCGGGTTTGGCCATCTTGAACTTTCGATCAGCATGAAAATACCAAACTAGACAGAGGACCATCCAATGACAATTCATGAGCAGTTTCGGTTTAATTGTCCCCGTTGTTTCTGAGAAGATTTTTGACTGTTTTTTCCATAGAGTCCTATGTTAAACTATGTCATGCGATGGCCGTCATCTTGGACTTCAATTCGGAATAAAAATTTCAAACATGGGAGAGGACCATCGAATGATCATTCATGAACAGTTTTAGTTTAATTATCTCGGGTGTTTCTGTTAAGATCTTTGATTGTTTTTCCTATGTTAAATATGTTCCACGGTGGTGGCCATCTTGGATTTCCAATCGGCATGACAATTACAAACTTGTTAGAGGACTCCTAAGGAACATTCATATGATCATTTGTGATACAGATATTTTGTAACGGTCAAGGTTGATTTAGGTCAACTTTGGTTCACATTGAACTTACCATCACTGTTGTTTTCCAAGTCCGGTTTGCATGCAGTACCAATTTCTAAACATGCAGTCTTGTCTTCTTAACTCTCTGCAAAGACAATAAAATTGGTTCATATTTCATGTTTAACTGAGGGGGTACGCCAAAACAGCATGATACAACCGCAGTATGTCGACATGGGAAGTTAAAAATTACAGGAGCACTCGTCAATATGAACATTAAAATAAAAGTGTCAAAATCAGACAAAAAATAAAAGTTTTAATTTTTGATTCTGCAAAAGGTAAAGACGTTTCCACAGACGGACGGCAGACCCACAACATAATACAACTGCAGGTTTTTGCAATCATATATTAATCAAAGCACTAAAGCTCTGTAATGACACGTTCCGTTTGCTTCACACTTCTGAGTTGATATACTATAGCTGAAGGGGTCAATCATTTGATTTTTAGGGGGAGCAAGGAAGTACTTCTGATCCTGGAATTTTTTTTCATAAAATCTTTGAGCTTGCATGAAAGTATCCTGCTTTTTTATTTCTTTATTTCAGGTGTATTGCATCCTGACATCTTTTTTTAATCAGATGTCACACATGACATTTTTTCCCCGACAAATTACTGGTCCTGGAATTTTTTCTTCAAAACTCCTTCCCCCTCTCCCTAAAATTGAAATGGTTGCACCCTAAGATGCCATACAAGTAACTTTGAGAGACATTGATCTTTATTGCATAATCTTGTAAAAACAAATGTTTTTTTTTAAGCTGTATACCTTGCTGTTTTAAAGGTTTAAGTTAATTAGATATGCTGCAAAAAATGAAAAGTTTAAAATTACTGTAACACAATGCATGGGCTTGTAATATATTATTTCATTCATGTTATGGCAAAACTCTGCTCTGCCAAACGACATGCAGGATGTTGTGACCACAGCCAATTTCCTTAAACTTGGTCTTTTAAATTGTTATCATTGAAAAGTACTTTCATTATCTGTTCAAAGAAAATATAACAAAAAAAAGACTTTTCTGAAAGGTAAACATACATGTACTATGGCAACACAGTACTTGCTGACAAATTCAATTGTGTGTTGTATTTGGCCTTTAATCGATTTTATTTACAAAAGACACTATAGCGAATAAACAAACTTTCTGAACATTTATACCATTTATATCTGTCCCTGAACATGCTGAAGGTTCTGATTGGTCTTTTATTGTTGGCTGTTCTTCAGTTTTGCTAGGCAATTGTTCTTTCCTTTCTGGCTTTTCTTTTCCAAGTGTGGACCCTTTTACTGCAATCTGAAAATTTAATACCAATAATTTGTATTTAAGTCTATTTAGTTCAATGAGGCATGAAATGTAGGTCATGGTGAGCAAATTGTTGCACAATTAATTAACTGCTCAGTACTATCCACAATGTAGCGACTGAGTTTAGGTGTTGTATATATATTATTCTTTAGTATATACACGTACATATAAGATATGGACCTTAACACCATTTCAATCATGTGAAAATGTAGGTCATGATGACCAAATTTGTGCACACATGCCCACTACTATCGAAGATGTAGCCACCGATTAAGTTTTAATCATACGTTGAATGAAACCAACAATTATTCTGGTGCAATATCGCTAAAAAATCATATGACGTCATTAATGAAGAAAATGGTAGTTTTTTAGCATGGCATTTTAAAGGATACAATAAGAGAGTTATTGCATGAATATGGCTGAATATTATCCCTCAAAAATATTACTTGCCCTCACAATATTCTGCTTGGGACAATATTCACATATATTAATGTGATATCCGAAAAGATGTCACGTTTGTTCACAGCTGACGAGATGCATTAATGTATTTTACCTTGTACTCCCTCACCACCTGCTTCATACAGTCACGGCATTGAAATGTTTCAATGAACGAGTCCAACCTTGACATGATGACGAGTTGGTTCATCTCAACTTCTTTGACTGTGGCAGTCAGCACCTTTAACTGTAAAACAAGATAAACACATGATAAAGGTGTATCCAATAATCATGTTTCATACTTGACCAGTGTTATGCTGAAGGTGTGGGATCACAGGATTCCCGTGATTTTTCGATCCTCAGATTTTTTTTTTATCTTGAAATATTTTGTTATATTTATACAATATTTTGTTGTCCTGTTATATGTCGAAATATGTCCCAAGGTTAATAGAAGGCATAATGCCTTTTAACCTCTGGACACATTGTCATTAAAACACATTGGGACACATTATTATAAACACGATATTATTGTTATTATTACTCTGAATGTCTGGTAATTTAAAAAAATGTATTGATAGTATAAAGATTGGCAAATAATATTCATATCTGGATATTCGTTCCCAAACCTGGAACTGGCCATTGTTTTGACAGGCAACGGCATCAACGTTAAAGAAAAACATACAATACATTGTAAATTGTACACTGTTAAAAGCGCTCAGGTGATCACATTTAGACCCCATCTGTTTAAATGACATAACGTACTGTTCTAAGCTGCGCCCATCAGCATAGTAATTACTCCAACAATAGTACTATGCGAGTGTATAATACAACAATGCTATTTATTATTTGTAAAATTATCTTTCGATAATATCATGTCAATATAATGAAAGTTTCTTACATGAAGAGTAATATATGTAATGAGGATAAAATTTTGCTTAAAAAATATTGTGGATTCAATATTATTCGTGGTATACCAATTTTCATGGATATCTTGGGAGACAAATCTTTAAATCATTTGATGAAATACACACAATCAGTTGCTTTGTTAAGAGAAAACAACAGAACCACGATTTTAAGTACCCTCCAAAATGCAAACTTTTCTGAAACCAAGAAAATAAACACGACATGTACATGTACTTGCCTCATCTGTCACACTGCTGTTGCCTGAATGTGAATCCAAGAGTTGCTGAGACATCAGTGATGATGTCTCCGCAGCCAACTTTTCCTTCCTTCTGCCTCTTTAAACAACTTTGTTCTTTTCTAGCCTTTTTTACCTGTACAAATAAGTACTATAATAAATATATGCTTAGCCTAACAGAAGCATTATATGGCCGCAGCCAGTATAAATTAGTCAATTTTTTATTTTTGTTCTTTTCAGGCCTCTATATCGCTTCAGGCTAGGGTTTTGGGACTTCTAAATAATCATAATATTTTGGGACTTCTAAATAGTCATAATATTTTGGGACTTCTAAATACAAAAATGTAGTCATAATTCACTAGGCAACATATTCATTAAAATTTTTGTGTATGATGTTCCTTATTCATTAAACTAAGATTATGTAATTTTTTTTGAAAACTTTTGGTTTTCTTTAGCACTACAAAAACTATTAGACATCATATTGATAAAAACCAAGGCATTAGAAAATCTAGCTTTTTAACAAATTTATTCTTCCAAACTGTTTTGCAAAAAAAAAAAAGTCATACCTCATCTGTTTCATCTGTCTGAGCCTGCTTATTTGGTTTTGGTTTTAAAATTCTCTTTCTGCTTTTTTCAACTTGGTCTTTCCCTACAATATAAGACGTGACTTTTTGAGAAATCAGCTAGCCACTTGGACTAAACATTGTTTTTCCTCAAATTATGTGTCCTTTTCTGCTAGAGTTTTGTGTTTGTTAAATTTCTCGTGTATTTCCCAGTATTTTTTTTTATTATTATTAAATATTTGTCCATTGTAACGACTGCAGCCCGATTTGTATTATATGTTCACGAATGTTAGCCCTACTTTTTTACTAAAAGCTGTGGACAAGCAAGGAAACGTCACATTCGGAAGATCAATAAAAACCTGTTGCACGGCCCTGGTTATAATTAAGTAAATGCAGTACAATTAACATTACAATCAGGTCATAATACTCAACTGAGAACTTGTACAATTCTGGTTATTTTTAGCTGTTTCAGAACACCACTGACACAATCGAAAATATTTATCTCGATAACCATCAATATCTACGATATAATATCATGTGAGGAATAATTTTTCCAGAGTACTTTAATCAGAAATTATTCTTCTTTGATGATTTTTACTTGTCCCCGGTCAAGCTAGCTAGGAAAATCTACTTGTCAGACAGGTTCTATGTATGAGTCCAGTGCGAGAAGCTAAATTTTGAGGTACCATAGACCCATCTTTATTTATCATAGACTTCACTGTAAATTATATACAAAATTTAGAAAATTTACCATAGCCCTGCTTGATTTATCATAGACATTAGCTATGGGTCTACCACAAATTTCGCACACTGTTAGTCGGGCATGGCAATTCCACACCCCTGCATTAGAAACAGTAAGGGCAGACTCTCCATTCAACCATTGTCAAATTTGACCTATAGGTAAATTTCTTAACTGCATTTTTTTTTGGTCATCACAACAAAACCACAAACCTGAAGCATTCTCATCAGTTGTTGATTCATCCTCATGTTGGTGTCTTTTCTTTTTGGGTGGAACGAAATCCTCATCTTTGTCTAAAAATAAGTCAAATATGAAGCATATAGAAAATCTACATGTATGTCAAAATATTTCTCATATATAAAGGCAAAAACTATGGGAAAAAATGTTTCAAAACACTTTTTCTCTTAAACCACATGAACAATTGAAACCAAACTGCCCAGGAAGGATCATTTGAAGGTCCTCTAAAAAGTTTGGGTTTTTTATGCCGATCCGAAATTCAAGATGGCTGCCACCACAGGTCATAGTATTAACACAGGACCATATGGGGAAAATACAGAAATATGTTCTTCTCTGAAGCTGTTGCACTGATTGAACTGGTACCTAAACTGTGTATCAATCATTGGAAGGTCCTTTACAAACTTTGTGTTTTTTATGTTGATCGAAATTCCAAGATGACTACCACTGCAGGACATAGTTTTTACATAGGACCAATTGGTTCTTTCTATGACCAGGTGAACGATACAGGCTCTTGAGAGCCTCTGGTTTTAGTTTGTTGTCCGAAGGGACAAGTTAAAAAAAATGTTAATGTAGAGGCCTGATCTAAAGCTATACATGTACCTAGTTTACTGTCAGTCTCTGGAGGGGTGAGGATACTCTGACTTTCCTCCTCAGTCTCACTACTTTCTGTGCATTCCAAATTTAGCTGGTCTGAAAGCATAGATATCTAACATGTTTAATATCTACTTTTTGTTCTTCCTCTGCTCTTTTAAACCGATCGTTCAGTCATAAAGTCCATTGACGAAAATCTGTCTTCAGACAAGCAAAATGCTTTGGTCCTGAAAAACCTGACAAGTATTTTTTTACTATCAGTACAAAATTCAAAGCAATATTATCTCAAACTAGTCAATTGTTTTTACTTAACTGGCTATATACACATATTAATCAGATTATCATTTTGGACAAGATCAACAAATTGTTGCACGCTATGTCGTGCTAAGAATACCCCCACTCGTTCATTTGTAAGTCGCACAGTAAACAGGAAGTATATGTGCAGTAACCCTGGAAAGGGGAGACACGGTATAAGTCACCATGCCAAAGCCATATATCAAATATAAAAACATTTCTTCCAGTAGAAGCTGAGATATCTGTTACGAAAGTGTGAACGGACGGACAGACTAACGGACGGACGGACAAGGTGATTGCAATATAGCCCCCTCTCTACGAGTGGGGGTATAATAAAGTCGCCAAATAACATGCTTGCAAACCTTACCATCATAGCAACATCACACATTTTTTAGCTGACCCATTTTTTAGCTGACCCATTTTTTGCTGATCATCATAAATCATCCTTCACCATGTTAGCAAAGGAAATTAATGTTTTTTTTTTCTATTAGACCCATTAACAGAAGTTTATAGTTTTTATACACATAACTTGACTATCAATTCAGTATCACCTGAGTAACATTCTCTTTTGTAGCATTTACTCTCTCAAAAAATGATCCACATTGATAAATTACAGTTGGAATAAATTGTCTAAAAGTGGAACAAATTGGCAAAAAATTGGAACAAATTGGACAATACATGGGACAAATTGACAAGCACGCATCAAAATTCATCCATTGTTCAGCACAGAATTCTTACCTATTGCTTTGGCTGGGTCCTTTAAACACATTTCCAGCTCTTCCGTCAGATTCTGTCTTTCTTCTAAAGAAACAAATTACACAGACCTTAATTAAATTTTACATGAATGTTTTCAAACACATATATAATAAAGTCAATACTGTCCCTAGTTGCGGATCCGTAGCCCTTATAATATGGTCCTTTTTTTTTGGCGGACCATAGGACTACGGATTTCACCCCATCAAAAATTTGCGGAAGTGCGACCAATAATTTGTCGCAACTTTCAACAGTAATTTTCACAACAAAACACTTTGTGAAAGCAGAGTCATGTGGATAACTCGTTTCGTTACATATTTATATATCGCTTTTCATATTTACTTACTTATTATTATTCATTTCTAGCTCACTATAATAAAAAATGTTTCGATATTAACTGATTTCATCTACTTAGTCCCGCCATCTTGTCTAATTTGTGGTATTCTCAAATAAGGAA
The DNA here is from genome assembly GCA_002080005.1 of Gigantidas platifrons. NCBI lineage: Eukaryota > Metazoa > Mollusca > Bivalvia > Mytilida > Modiolidae > Gigantidas > Gigantidas platifrons. The sequence goes on from MJUT01009480.1 coordinate 162,394, forward strand.
CATCTGTGTATTATAGACCCATTTCCAACTGGTTGTTTTTTATTGACATTCTGCATTGTTGTAGTTGTTTATAAAGAATTAAATTACAGGGGCGGATCCAGGATTTCAAGTTAGGGGGAGCGCACTCCAAAAAATCGCGCCGAGCAGAGTGAGGCGCGAAAATTTTTGGGGTATTTCGTGTGAAAAATCACGATTTTAAGCAAAAAAATCATATTTTTTCCAATTTCCACCCAGCGTGCGCCCCCCCTTGAATCTGCCCCTGAATTACATGTATTTTATTTGTTGTTTTTTTTGTGTGTTGTTTTTGTTTTGTTTGTGTGTTTAAGAGTTGAATTGTTTTATTTGTTAATGAAGAATTAATTTTACTTTGTTAAAAAATAATCAATGAACTAGCAAATTTCTCTTAAATATTGTTCTTCAACCATTGCATTTTTTTTTTTATATCTATCTTAAACATGTTTAAAGTTCATGATTTAAACATGTTTCAGGTTGTTTTCAACCATAAATAAAAACCACTCATATAAACATAACGAGCAAATAAACAATCAAAATATAAATAATTTTGAATGTTTTGGTCAAAATTTTGTTAAAATCTATCCAGAAATGACAATAATTTTTTGAAAAAATATGATTTTGGTAGATTATATAGGGATTTTTTTAAAACGTCACTCATTTTTGGCATGATACTGTAGTTCAAGCGTTGGTTCCAACTGGGACTATTATACTGTATTCAGTATAATAGTCCCAGGTTCCAACTATTCACTGTTTAGTGTTATCATCGTTGAGAAATGCAGGATCCCCGATCATGACATCGTCACCGAAACATACCACCAAAACAAATAATGAGTTCCATCAAAATACGACAAAACGGCAACAAGAATATACGCATATTGAACATTAATTTTCAAAGCTTAAGGAAGAAAGGAAATTTACTTGAGGCTGAGGTGTTAATCGAGTCATCAAAGCCAGTTTACTTTGGGGATTTATTTTCAATCATTCTCAAAGATATGACGGTCTGAATTATCTTTATGCTGATTTTTACCAAAACATTTTCATAGGTCAGTATAAAGGCTTTATAAAGCATAGTGATTAAAGTTACTGTAATCTTTGTGTAACAAGTCTCTTATCTGTCACATTCTGAAACCGTTAATTGTCTATATCTACAGATTCGGATGTTCCATCTGATGCAAAATGTTCATTTGAAAGCCCAAAGAAAAGAAAATACAGACGTGCCATTTTCCGAGAACAGGAACTAACTTGCAGTAAAACACACTCACCAGCTGATTTGTTACAGAATTCAACAAATGATGGTAATTAAGATAGGTGATATTTGTAACTAGATAATGTTAAATATATGTAATATTGTTTTGTCAAAAAGCAGGACTGCACATATTTTACTGGAGAGCCAAAAAAAACCCCACAAAATACAAACAAAAAACAAAAACATAATCAGTAGGTGGGAATATAATATAAATGTTTGTGAGCTTGCTGATTTCTAGCCTACTATATAAAATAAACAAAAATCTCAATCCTTTTCAAAATTGAGAGGCGGCTATTTTGCAATCACCTTGTCTGTCCGTCCGTCCGTTTGTCCATCCGTTCACACTTTCGTAACAGATATCTCAGCTTCTACTGGAAAAAATGATTGTTAAATTTTCCCTTGTCGACAAGATGCGATCGTACCATGCTGTGCTGGCGTATCCCCTCAGTATTTTCTTACATATACATATGTATATATAATGTTGCGATATTTATTTTCAGATCTTACTCCAGTAGAGCTTCATCAAGGAGAAGATGCCGATTCCAGTGCCAGTGGTTTGTCTAGGATATATATGGATGAAAGCTCCTTGTCATTAAGTAGGCCAGTAGCAGTGACATATCACTGTCAGGAAGTGAAAATATAGGTGAAGGCTTGCTGTCATTAAGTAGGAGTAGCAGTAGCATATCACTGTCAGGAACTGAAGACACAGATAAGGAGTCAGTTTATTCTGACTCTGACAATGAGGGGAAGGAAGAGAAGATAAATTTTGAGGAGTCAGAGCTACAAGATGAACCACTGTATGAAGGCTCTTCACATACCGTCTTGTCAGCTTATGTAAGCATTATGCTGTTAATGTCATGAAACACTGCTTAACAAAAGAAGCCTTCACAGATTTGCTGTTCCTGTTGGTGTCATTTATGCCCAAGTCTGGTAAATTGACAACATCAGTATATAAGCTCAAATAATATTTGAAGAAAAAAATGGATGTAAAAGAGCCCATCAAACATTTTATATGTGATACATGTGGATCGCTTTTAGCAGATGGGGAACACTGTAGGAAAGAAAGTTGCAGAACCATGCAGGCAAAGTCAAATGAATTTTATGACCTTCGACTGGAAAAACAGATTGAAAAACTTTTCAAAGGTTTGGGCTTAATAAACTGAAGTTCTCATCCAATTTTCCAATACACTATAAAGTTCAACATTTCTTTTATTCAAAACAATTAAGTAAAAATACAACTTATGTTTTAATACGTCTGTCAAATGTGTGTATTATGTTATACTGTTGTTCTTCTGTCCTAACACGCCTCACAATAACTCAAGTTTGCTTTAATGAATCTTTACAAAATTTTTACACAATATTAGGTTCCACGAAGACGAGTTGCCTTTATATTGACTTCAGCGAATACAGTACATATGTAATTAAGCTTATTATTATGAAAGGTTTTAATTTTCACTTGGAGTTATCAACATTCACCATAAACAACTTATCAAGACCGTTAATATTTAATAATTTTAATTTCAACACTTACTTATTCCACTTTCAAGATGTTAAGTACATTGGTGCTGGTCAGGTGTAGTTCACATTAACTTTCTTTTTTAGATGAAAGGATTTGCAGACTTGTATTTGAGAAAGAACCACCATCTGATCAGCCAGTAGATGAATTTAATGATATTTGTGATGGCTCAGAATATCGCAGAATTAAAAGTACACCAAAAGTTAGCCCTTCTAAGAGGAATATTACATTCACCATGAACACAGGTATCTAAGATCACAAATTTAAATAGGGAATATAAAGGTACACATCAGCCGTGACAATAGCAGAAAATGTACTACATGTTGCTGATTGGTCAAATATAATAAATAAGTTAAGCATCTTTTAACTACATTATTACTAGGGGTGTAATGATATAGCTAATGATGATACATCGCAGTATTTTATTGAATACACGGTACAGTAGGTGCCCCTTTATTATTGAAATCGACAGTATTGCAATATTTATGTTATTATACCCCCCGCAAAGTTTGGGGGGTATATAGGTTTCACCCTGTCTGTCTGTCCGTCTGTACGCATAGAGGGTACATGGTTTGTCCGTGCAGCTCCTCCTACAGTTTTTCTGCTAGGAAGTTTTTATTTTGCAGATCATTTGTACATATATCAAAGATGTGCATGTGGTAAGGATTTTGATTTTTGTGCATTTTTACCAAAAATATAGATTGTTGAACTTAGTCATTTTTTTGGTGAATTTGGCAAAAAGGGTACATGGTTTGTCCGTGCAACTCCCCCTAAAGTTTTTACGCTAGGAAGTTTTTATTTTGCAGATCATTTGTACATACATGTATATCAAAGATGTGCATGTGGTAAGGATTTTGATTTTTGTGCATTTTTACGAAAAATATAGATTGTTGAACTTAGTCATTTTTTGGTGAATTTGGCAAAAAGGGTACATGGTTTGTCCGCGCAACTCCTCCTAAACTTTTTACGCTAGGAAGTTTTTATATTGCAGATCGTTTGTGCAGACATCGAAGATGTGCATGTGGTAAGGATTTTGATTTTCATGAATTTTTACCAAAAATATAGATTGCTCAACTTAGTCTTTTTTTGGTAATTTGGCTAAAAGGGTACATGGTTTGTCCGCGGAACTCCTCCTACAGTTTTTACGCTAGAAAGTTTTTATATTGTAGATTGTTTGTACATATATCAAAGATGTGCATGTGGTAAGGATTTTGATTTTTGTGCATTTTTACTAAAAATATAGATTGTTGAACTTAGCCATTTTTGTGTGAATATGGCAAAAAGGGTACATGGTTTGGCTGCGCAACTCCTACAGTTTGTAAGTTAGGAAGTTTTTACATTGCAGAACATTTGTACTCCTATCAAAGATGAGCAAGTTGTAAGGATTTTGATTTTCATGAATATTACCAAAAAATATAGATTGTTGAACTTAGTTATTTTTTTTTATTTGTGAATTTGGCTGAAAGGGTACATGGTTTGTCCGTGCAACTCCTCTTACAGTTTTTATTCTACAACGTTTTTATTTTTGTTGAATGTGTTAAACATTATAATTTGACAAATAATATATTTTCCTTGTAGATTTAGTTTTCAATAATCTTGTACACAGTCAGAGTGAAGCGGGGGTATTAGTCCCGCTATGCGGACAGTTCTAGTTACAGATGTTCTGGCCATGACCCTGGTTAAGAAAAAAGACCAGACAGGGGTTTATATAATATATTTGTAGAGTGATTTTTTAAATTTTTGTCAATTTTGATGCCATTTTATTCATTTAATTTTTCATGGAACAGATGAGAGATGACTGAGAAAAATCCTCTTGTTTTAAAACACATCGTTAATCACTTAATATTTTAGAAAAGGACATGAAATAAACAAATCTTTATATCGTGCATCATTTTTATTGCTTTTCTTTATTTCAAGGAAGCATTCAGTACGTATACTCCAGGATATATTTTATATTCAGGGATTGAAGAAGAAAGACACAAAATTCTGGTTTTTCACAGTACATGTACTAGTGGATTTAAACAAAATTAAATTCCACAGAATTCTGGTATATGTTTTCCCGTTCAATCAGAATGGGATCCTGGCTTCAGACAATTATCCTGAGTGGGATTCCAGTTTCATATATTTTTCCCGAACGGGATCCCGGCTTCAGACGCTTATCCCGGCTTATCCCACCAATTTCACCGGGATATCATCGGGATCCCGCTGGGATCGCGGATTCATTTTCTCTTGGGACATTATTGGACAAATGGAAGACTAAACAAAAGGAACTTCAGGCATTAAGAACAGAAAAATTAAAGGGAAACCTGTTAAGATCAAAAGCTAAATGGGTCATGGAAGGAGAGAAGCAAGCCATCACATTATTTTTGTAATTTAGAATCCAGGAATTTCACTAATAAGATAATTCCAAACGTTCAAAAGGAAAATGGGGACATAATAAGTGATCAAAAAGAAATTTTAAAAGAAGCAAAATTTTTCTATCAAGAGCTTTATTCATACAAAGATTCAGAAATAGGAATAAATAGAGATTTAAATACAGAACTAAACAATTATAAAGTACCAAAATTATCAGTCATGGATTCAGAAGGGCTGGAAGGATTGATAACATATACAGAAGCAAGCAATACTTTAAAAAATATGAAAAATGATAAGAGCCCAGGTTCATCAGGATTTACCACAATTTTTTTTTAAATGTTTTGGAAAAATATGGGACACTTTGCAGTAAGATCTCTGAATTGTGGTTTTTCAAAAGGTACACTATCAATTACTCAACGTCAAGGAATTATCACTTGTCTACCAAAGGGAGATAAACCTAGACACTTCTTAAAGAACTGGAGACCCATTACTCTTTTGAATACCTCATACAAAATTGCTGCTGGATCAATAGCTAATAGGTTTAAAACTGTTTTAAATAAAATAATTGATTTTGACCAGTCAGGTTTTGTCCCAGGGAGATTCATTGGTGAAAATAAATGCTTGCTGTATGATATTATTCAATATGCAGAGGAAAACAACCTTCCGGGTCTTCTTTTATTCATAGACTTTGAAAAAGCCTTTGACTCGCTTTCATGGAACTTTCTACATAAAGTATTAAAATATTTTAATTTCGGACCGACAATTCAAAATTGGGTAAAAGTTTTTTACAGCAATATTGTTTCATCTGTAAATCAAGGGGGAAATCTATCAGAATTTTTCAACATAGAACGGGGTTTCCGGCAAGGCGATCCGTTATCCCCGTATCTTTTCATTCTCTGTGCAGAAGTCCTGGCAATAAAAATCAGAAATAACAAACAAATTAGAGGGTTAAAAATTGTAAATATTGAAAATAAGTTATCACAATTTGCAGATGATACTGCAATCTTGCTTGATGGTACAGAATTGTCATTACAAGAAAGCGTAGAAGAATTGAACAGCTTTGCAGATCTGTCAGGTTTAAATATTAACTATACAAAAACACAAGTAGTATGGATAGGTAGTAAAAGATTCAGTGAGGAAAAATTATGTCTTAATTGGGATCTAACATGGGGAAAACATTCTTTCAACTATCTTGGGATTGATTTTGACGTAGACCTTTCTAAAATGATTAAAATTAATTTTGAGAAAAAAATCATTGAAATAAAATCCTTACTTAAACAATGGAGTAAAAGACAGCTTACTCCAATAGGACACATTACAGTAATAAAAACTTTAATTCTACCAAAACTTGTACACTTGTTTACTACCTTACCAAACCCTGGTGATAAGATTCTTAAACAATTTAATGACATGCTTTTTCAATTTGTATGGCAAGGCCCTATAGGAAAGATTAAAAGAGAGGTGCTAGTCAGAGTATACAAATGGTGGCCTAAAAATGATCAACCTCACTGCTTTTATTAACTCATTGAAATCAACCTGGATTCGTAGAGCTATTCATAGTGAAAAAATTAAGCACAATATAGAGTCCAATCATATAGATTTTGAATTATTAACTACTGCAGGTGATAAATATATAGAAATTGCTATTGAAAATTGTAAAAATGAATTCTGGAAAGATGTTCTACAAGCATGGCAATATATTTTAAGTAAAACTATCACAGATGACTCTTGGGGAAGATTTTTACACAACTCTATTTGGTATAATAATAAGCTCAAGATTAATCATACATGCTTTTTCTACAAAGACTGGTATAGACAGGGTGTCAGGATAGTAAATGATTTGGTTAAAGAAAATGGAGAATTTTATTCTTTTGAGGAATTTGAAAGGAAGTATAATATTAATACAAACTTTTTGAAATACCATGGCTTCATCTCTTGCTTAAAAAAATACTCCGAAAAATTTGATAGAGAGAATGTGTCAAAAATT
>MJUT01009480.1:175229-193865 GCA_002080005.1 Gigantidas platifrons
TATAATAACATATACGTAGCAAGGATTTTATTATCTCGTGTCCTTTGTTACAGACCACCACAAAAGTTGGCAGATTATCAAAATTGTTTTTACATTCGATGGCAGAGGAGTTGATTTGGGAGTTTGTGAGAGATAAGTTGCCATCCAATGAGGTACTGAATACTGCCTCTTACTACCTATGGCTCTCAAATGTAAAAAATGAAAATTATAGATTCATGGCTGATGTTGTTTTTACATATTGTTTTGCCTTTCATCTGTTTAGAAGTGGTGTCAGACGGAACAATGCAGAGGCCATAAATACAGCTAAAACTAAGTTTTCTTCACTTTTTTTTTTTTGGAATTAACACGCCTTTCTACATGGAAACCTATGTCCGTGATTGTCTTCTGCGACAATAATGTCCAACAAAGATTAGGGAGTTTTTAGAAACTAATGAATCCTTTAGCGTGTCTGGAAATAGTTGCAAGGGAGAAGATGGAGACTTTGTACTGGAGTCCAAAAACAGACAGACAAAGATGTTTATTCCCGCAGGAGTACCAAACCAACAGAAGTGGCTGAATGTGTGTAGGAATATTGATAGATTGGAAAAGGTAATGTCACTAAATATAATCGTTGTTTCAAATAGTGCAATTTGTTATTAACGATGATTTAAAAATAAAAATAATAAAATGAAAATAACAACAAAATAAAAATTGATAATAATATTCAATTTGTTTTTATTAAATAAATTAGTTAAATAGTATTTATTTGCCAGTGTGATTTGGATACTTGAACTTCAGGCGACTGGTGGCAGCCTTGGTCTTAACAGAAATGCCAAGACACTGGGCGTGTACCCAGTATTTACACTCAACCTTCATGTTCTCGACGTGAGAACAACCAACCCACAATGCTCTGACGTCAAGCTCACCCTCTCCACAAATTTTACACATATTGTCATCTTGTACCTTGCTAAGAAAGCTTTCTGTCGTTTGTGTAGAAACGCTTTCGGATGTGTTTGGTGTATGTGTCGGTGAGAAAAGCATGGTAATGATTGCATCCTCAGACATCTCAGTTTCAAAAGTCTGGAATAAAAAAAAATGTTATAACATACAAATAGTACAGACATTTCGAAAGTGTTAGAAAGCTGCAGCTGACCATTACATTTTTTATCTCTTCGTGACATTTCATAAACCCATTATTCTTGATATGGAGACTTATCACTTTATCTACAGTTTTAGTGTAATACGAAACATGTTAATTATGTTCAACATGTTTAATTATCAGGTAGGGGGCCCGGGTGGCTCAATGAGTTAGGTCATTGGATCTAACAACTCATACAAGCATATCACCAATACGGCGTGGGTTCAAGACCGGCTTTGTAAATTACAAAAAAGGGTGCACTCGACTCGCAGCCGCATGTGATAAACTTTACCAGTTGCTTGCCCATGGTCGGTGGTTCTCTCCGGGTACTCCGGCTTCCTCCACCACTAAAACTGGTCGCCACTATATAGCTGAAATATTGTTGAAAGTGGCATTAAAACACCAAAAATCAATCAATCATTTAATTATCAGCACATTTTTAAAATGCACGACATCAAGCGCATATTTAAATTGATATAAGCATATCATATGTGTTTGTCTTTTTCTATGTTATTGACAATACTGTCTTTCGAACTGTTTTTGGTCCCTTGGATAGTATTAAGTAGACAAAATACCAGGAATTTTCAATAAGTTATCCTTTGTCTTTTTTGGCACATACTTAATTGTAAAAGCGTACCAGCACATGTTATATATATATATATCAAATAAGCATACCTGGGTAGAGGTTGAAGGTCCATCTGATGCATACTGTTTAGATGATGTTGATGCAGATTTGTTCTCCTCGTAATCCCCATTGCTCTTATATATGTATTCAGAGTCTCCCCTTTTGATGCTCAGTTGAACATCTGCATTTGTACAGAGGTGAATTTCATGGGCCTAAAATGAAAATTGTAAGTACGTATACATTATATAAAACTATATTTCAGGTTAGAGAAAACATAGTAAAGGTATTAAATATGAATGAGAACGATGAAGACTTATCAGTTTGCCTATGATATTTCCAATGAGATAGCATGTTTCAGAAGAATTCACTCCTCTGGATACTTTCGAAATCTGCATACCATAAAGAAACACACGTTGCTTTCGGGAAATGCTTTAGACAATGAATTACTAAAACTAATTGAAAATTGTAATACCAACAAAAAAGCTGTACATGGAATATTTTGCCAATAACACCAAGGAAAAATTAAGATTAGTTCCAATTTTTGTCACACCAGAACAACGGAAGAAATATTTTGACATTTCAAACATACCAAAATCAGATTTGGTTGAAATCGTTGATAGCCTTCTTCGACAATTAAAAGACAACGTTTTGGATAAAAATTGGAAAAAGATAAAAACAAAAATCAAAAGCAGCAATATTAACATTTAAGAGTGAAATAGAAGAGTTGTTGGATAATGAATTGGCAGATTAAAGGAAATAGGTATTTAATTTATTATCTTATAAAATATTCTTTTTTATTATAGGTCCTACTGTGCATAATAATTTGTTATGTATTACTCCAATACCTTATCTAGCAATGTTTCTTTCCCTTTGTGGAAGGACTTGTTGCTTTCTGTGTCATTTTCTGGTAGTTTTAATTCCTTTGGTTTTTTGCCTCGAAGTCTGATGAATGACACCTTTTTCCCATTTTTGGTGTTTTTTCTCTGTTCGTTAGTGAAAAAAAATAATAATACAAATAGGATTTCATTGTATATTACAACTCTATTATATAGCCGTATTTAAACTAAGTAGACTTTGAAATACACAACATTTCTGTTTAATATACATATATGCCTGCACTTGTTGAGCATTTATATATATAGAATAAATCAGGGCTAATATCTTTTTTTTTCAATATGTCATCTTTTTCATTCAATTGTAAATGTTAAACATATGTAATTTGTTCGATACATTGTGGATAATAAGTAATACTGGTCTCATATGTGAAATGTTTCAGTTGTGTGAGTTCTCCGATGATTGGGAGTAATTTACCACAGAAAGAAAATTTAGTAGAAATGCGCTCCATATATTTTACTATTCGTTATCTAAATGCAAGATCAAATGTCAATTTTGATTGGTTTATATGATCTCGTGACTTCAGTATTGTTTCAAAATGGCAGCACGTTAAACAGGAATGGATACATCATGCAAAGTTAATCCAGGTTTTCATGAATAACAAAGTATATACAAAAATATGTGTACCAGAAAAGTAATTATTTACATCCTGCTTTATAAAACAGCATATTTCTGGCAAATTTAGACAATACAATTACCTTAATTTAACGCGATTATAAAGTCACTTACCAGTATAGCCGACATGTTGTGCATTTCAATATTCTGTTGACAGTGCGAAAATCACATGCAAAATACCCTGATTGACGGATATTTAAATATCTGTGTAGGCCTTTATTTTATGATAATTTGAATTTTATTGTTACAGAAAAAAGATGTGATTAAATTTGCACTGGCTCACTTAAACATCTTGTCCACCCTTTCCCCCTATATTGATCCACTAGTATTGTATTCTGTCTGTTGATAGATCTGTTTGTCATACTTTTTGTTATATCAAGATACAAGGTTTTGAAACTGAGGAATCATTTCTCTGCCATCTGTCTGTCCATCTGTAAGTCCATTACACTTTTTATGTATCAAGATACAGAGAAAACCTTAAGATACAGGATCATGAAACTTTACATAATTGTTACATATGAGAAGAGGATGAAACCTATACATTTGCAAGGTCACAGGTCAAGATCATGAGAGGGAAATAACAATTGTCCATCACACTTTCTTATATCAAAATATGGGGGGAAAACCCTATGACACAGGATCATGAAACTTTGTATAATTGTTATCCTATAGGATTGGATGTATATTTATGAGGTAAAAGATTGAATGTGAAAGAGAAAACAGTATGACATAGGATCATGAAACTTGTAGATGTTATCCAATAGGAAAGGATAAACTCTTATTATTTTTAAGGTTAACGGTCAAGGTCTTGACTAGCAAAAAACTTATTTCCAAGTGTAGAAGATTCACCAAATACCATATGATTAAGAGTTATGAAAATTAAGTTACCTCTTTGGTAGGAAGACAAGGATGCAAAAATAATACTAGAATCAAATAAATTACTGTGCACAGCCTAATACTGTGCCCAGCACATTACTGTATCCACACTTGCTTTAAATGCTTACTTGTTCAACATTCTGCCTGCAGGCAACATATGTGTTCCTTGAATACTCTTGTTTAAGTATCGCTAACTATTACCTATTCATAAACTTAAGGTGATCAGGTGTACAGATTTATAGTTTTGTTAAAACTTTGTTTATTTTTGTAGTGGAAGCCAACAGACTCATCCTGATTTAATGATTGATCCACAGGTGAAAACACATGTAAGATATACCTTTGTAAGGACAAATCAATTGATTAATCTCCACATTGAAAAATATCAGTAATAAGGTAGTCTGTGCTTTCTGCTTATTATTTTGAGGAAAAGAAAATATTCTAAGATATCACCAACTTGGACAGCTGCATATTAACAAAATTAATCATACATAGGATGCAAACAATCAAAACAGCAACAAAAAGGAGAAATTGATAATTTCATTAAGAAATAAATTTGTGTGTCATCTTTACATGTAATAACGTTATTTGTAATAGCTAGTAGTTGTGTTGTGACGGAACAGAAGTTCCTCTATAATATTTACTCCTAAGAAAATTTATTATAGTAGAGATGCCAGTCAAAATTCAATTACAGGGGATGCTTGCTGTTTTTAAACCATTAGATAGAGCTCAATCTAAAAAGAATTTTGAGCCTTCATTTGTAAAAATCGGATGAAGGGTTCAAAAGTTATGAGCATTTGAAATTGCCTATTTTTGGTCAATAATTTTCCCAAGATGGCCGTCATCAATAATGATTTTAATGACTGTTTTAGAATTCTGATTTTTTGTGTAAACAGCAGATAATGTCTCTACTTTTGTTTTTTCCCATAAATTATAAGTTATTCTGTCAGAAAAATGAAATTGAACATGTTTGAAGTAATATTTGCCATTTGTTTTACTGTCCAAAATGCATCTCGGAGCCACTTTTGATCTTGATCGAAAGGTCCATTATGGCTCATATTGCCATAATTTTGTCAGAAAATAACTTATCTGACATCATAATAGAAGAAATTGTGTGTAGAAATACTTGTTTTGAGTGCAATTATAACATATGAATCACCTTTTACATCTTTTTGTGGAATTATGAATGCATAAAGGTGGGTGTGCAATTAGTGTTCAACACTATTTGAGATTGGCACCGTTTCACAGCAGTGAGTTATATGGAAAATAACACAAAAAGCTTCATATTTCCTAAACTAAAAATGATATCCGTACAAAATTTTGAAGACAATACCACAGTGTTGTGCACGTTCTGTTGGATGTGATATTTTTTTTATCGACACAATAAATGGTGGCCACGAAATAAATGGTGGCCATTTTGTTCAAAATGGCCGCCATTTTTTCATAAAATTCCTCAGACAGGGAACCTGTTCCAAGATAATTTGATCATTTTTTTATCAATATAATTAATATCACTGAAAAAAATGGATATGGAGGTTTGTACCAATGACCTCTTATTTGTTTTAGCATTTTATTACGGATTAATTGTCATATTGGTGGCCATTTTGAAAACAATGACTTTACAATTTGTTCTGCAAATGTACGTTTTTTAAGATTACTCTGTCGTTTCTAGTCAGAATTTGATCATCAAGGTACCAAATTAAAGATATTTTAAAAATCTATAACCTCAAGTAACTAATAACTTAAACTAAATACTTTTCATTTCATATATACCACCAATATGTAATCCCCCCAAGGGGTGAAGATTCCAGACACCTTCCCCATGCCGAAAATTTAACTGGTCGGCTTGATATACATAGTAGGAGTTTTTGCTTTCCTTCCTCAATGTCTTGCAATCATAATGTAGTTGTACAATTGCTGAAAGTGATGTTATATGCATCAACCACTCAACAAGCATGATAGTGAAACACCTCTAAACGGAACTTCATTAAGATCAGCTTGTGTTTAAAATAGATGGATATTATTTACACGGTTTACACATTTCCTACAAAAGGCTACATCTGGAATCTGGAACTTTATTTAAAATAAAGTTATGTTGTTTATATATATATGGGATGCTGTTTATATTCAGGTTTCCCTTTATTACAATTTGAGCAAGTAAATTAGTTTCAGCCTTACTCTCCATGTCATTCGAATCCCGCTCATGGTTAACTTCAGGTGTAATTGATACCACATAATTGTGTGAAAAAATTTGTCAGTGACTTGCAACAGGTCTGTGGTTTTCTCCAGGTACTCCGGTTTACTCCACCAATAAAACTGACCACCACGATATAACTGAAATATTGTTGAAAGTGGCTTTAAACACCATAACCCAACCCCTACTCTCCGACTCCATGTCAAAGTTTCAGTCTCATTACTATTCTAATTTGCTTCTTAAAACATGTTCAATGAAAACAACAAAATATTAAGTTCATTCATTTATTATTCAGGAAATATCTGGTGTATTTTTTAAATACATCATCTATTGTCACATGTATTGTGGTCTGAATAAGTCCAGCTACATGTAAAACTAAATATTTCATTATGATATAAATTATGGACTCATCTGTATATTATCCTGCAGTCCTAAGTTCAGGTAATATCCCAAGGCCAGCTTGGATCACATGTCTTTGACCAGCAGGTAAACTGGAAAAAAACAACAGAAGGGACCACAAAAAAACAGTTCTAACTACTTATTATCCTTTCAAACTACTATTATAATAAATATAAATTCACAATGTATTTAGGCCAAAATAAATTACCAGAGTTTCAAATTTTGGTATAGACCCCAATTTTTTGTGTCTCCCCAAAGTTTTTATTGACATTTTTGGACAAAGTTAAAGTCAGATCCTTGTTCTGTATAACCTAGGTAAAAATATATGTTTTGTCTACTTATACTACCTTCCCCTTTTTGAGAATATTAGCAGAAACACTGGTATTTTTTTCATTGGTCTATAAATATGCAATTACATTTTGTTTACTTTTATTTGAATTTAGTCAATCATGGAAGCTGGCAAATACAAAAAAAAATGCAGCACCATGAGAAAAGTTGCTTGTGTTGGTGCATACTTGCAATCCAATGCCCTGGTTGAATAGTTCAAATGACATAATTTCATTGAAATTAAACCTGGCTTTGGAATTTTTTTTATCACTGTTTAAACCCCCCTTTTCGGTTTGTTTACTTTTGTTTTGACAAGTTGGAAGTATTATAAATTGACAAGTTTTTCATAAACTACTTGAAAAGAAGCAATGAAAAAATTAAATCGTACGTTTAAAACATTTAGAACAAGGTTTATACATACCTAACCTACGATAACACCTGTGTTACAACCAGCGTCGTTGACGTTACAAATGTACAAAAAATGTACGTGGTTGACGTTCTCCTTCAGACATGTTTAGGGGCGTTTTAAATACTAAAATTCAGCTATGTTCCCGATCTGATATGGTTGAGATGGTATGTTTTCTACATTGATATTGTAACAGAAAATACAAATATCGCCATCGGAGAACGCTACTCCAAAATTTTCATTGATAATTCATCTTGGAACTTTTCAGACGACCATTTTCCATTTAGCATGCTCAGGAAATCGGAAGCGACTGTGACCATGCGCAAGCTACGAATCTGAGCTTTAATTGGATAATAATTATGGAACTATATAACATCAGGAACATAGCCGGCAAGGCATTGAAAGGGGGGACCCTAGTGAAAAAAAACGTGGCGCGAATGGTAAAATTCCGAAAACAGCGATTCCGATTCGAACACGTTATATTTAAACGAGTCCATATTAAAAGAAACACAATTTTTAAAAATTACAAACAATGTTTAGATAATTAATTAATGTTAAAAAATATATCTTTATATAGTTTTATCTGTCAAAATCTGACATCAAGATATTGCATTTTCGTGTATCAGCAGCTACCAGAAAACAAAATGGCGGCCGAAATAACGATAAGTCGGCATCTCTAATTATAGGATTAAACACTGTTTTTTTTGGAAATTATCTATGTATAAACTCCGCCAACTCACTCACAAACTGAATAAAGTCCGAAGGACTTTATGTAAAGTTTGTGAGTGAGCTGCCGGAGTTCATACATACATAATTTCCTAAAAATACAGTGTTTAATCCTTATAATTCTTATTCTTGGGCATCGTGTTTCTTTTCTATGCTAAATACTATTAAAGAAATACCCAAGGAGAGTCTCAAACAATGGACAAACAATACACATGATTGTAAGCTGAAAAAAAATCCACGAAATGTTATTGACGACTTTGGAACATAACCAACATGACGTCATTGGCGTCATATGAAGACTTCCAGTTTGAAACGTAAAGATTAGACGTTATTTGGCTTCGTGTACACTTCAAGTTTGATACAATTTAACTAAAATAAGTGTTCAAGGTAAGCTTTTTAAATACGTTTGTGCATTGTTGTAAATATGACATGTAGAATTTCACATTTTCAAGATGGCAGATCCTTGTTAATATCATTGTATACAATATATATCATTGGATAAAAGTTCATCGTCAGATCTATTAATAAGTGTTGTAAATTTTTTCAAGAGTCACATTCCCCTTCCGCGAAAAAGACCCCATATAGAAAAATATTTCCCTTTTCCAAGGTATAAAATTAAACCCACAAATGCACTATATTTCACTTTGACTGTCACATTGATTTGCTTGCCCCTTCAAAACAGATGTAGTGTCTGGTAAACAGTTTATGGGAAATAAAATAATAATGTAATAGAATGTAAAACTGGGTTGTTGCATGTTATAGTAGTAGCTCCTACACCAACTGTTCTTTCCATTTTTGGCACTATTCAATAATTATATTAGTAGTTCCCCCTATATGTGAATAACATATTGATGTCTCTGGAGTTTGCTCTCAATTTACTATTTCAAAGTTTGACATCTTTTTCTAGAAGTATACTGATATTTTGCGATTGTGCATAGCATACAAAAAATCTACATGCAAGCATGTTCGATCGTTTAACATCACCTTTGGTGCTTTCATTTACAAAATTGTGGATGCATGAACTTAGACAGATTTTGCTAAATCCATATAGGATATATGGTTTGTCCGGCTAACTCCTCTTACAGTTTTTATGCCCCCGTGACTATTGTTTTACCCCTCTCCGTGCGTCTGTGTGTTCGTCCGTTTGTCCGTTCGTCACACTTAGTATGCATAGTTTGTCCGGCTAACTCCTCCTACTGTTTTTGAGCTAGACCTTATATTTTGTAGAGAGTTAGTACTTACACTGAAGGTGTGCATATTTTATCGATTTTGACTTTCAACAATTTTTTACAAAATTATGGATGCAAGAACTTGGACAGATTTTGCTATATCCCTATAGGATATATAGTTTTTCCTGCTAACTCCTCCTACAGTTTTTGAGCTAGACCTTTTATATTCTGTATACAGTTAGTACCAACACTGAAGGTGTGCATATTATATGGATTTTGATTTTCAACAATTTTTTACAAAATTATGCATATATGAACTTAGCCACTGAAACCTGTTAACGTGTAAACAATGCTCCTTCACATTGTTAGATACAGATTCATTTATTTCAGTCATTTCTGCTTGATGCTGAATAAGCAAAACATTAGTTTACCCTTTTGCAATTATAACTGCGGGGGCATTGTATGTGTCTTACAGACACAAACTAAGACACAAACACCTTTTAAAGTATTTGCATAAGTTTTCTACATCATACCCGATGAATAATATACCATTCTTTGAAATTAAGTTATATTGAAAATCCATTTTGGCTCTTCAAGACGTTTTCTTTGCATTATACCCCTACACATTCCTCAGAACCAAACCAAAAGTTAAGGTAGTAAATTGGGGTGGGGGGGGGGGTGTTGAGGTGGATAAGGTTGAGACGGGGGCATTCAATTTTCTAGATGCATTATTAGTACATGTACATGCATATCTATTTTAAGTATTGAGTGAAGAAATTACAGAGAGTGAGTTTCTTGATAATATGTTTGATGACATAAGAGAAGACAAAATCTGTTTTGGTAATTGCAGTTTCTTCTGTATTAAAAAGGTGCAATGTCATGAGCAAGTGAAACATAAGGCTCATGTTTAACTGGGATACACCATGTCCTAAACCACTTTTTAGCCGAGTTGCGACGAAGTCGAACTCAGCTTATAATAGGATGAATGGTGTCCGTGCGGCGCAATCGTTTCCGCACAATATCTTAAAAATGAAATGTCTGATCTAAATGAAACTTGGTACACACATGCCAGGTGGTGAGAGGAGGAAGCGTATTGATATTGTTGATCGTAGGACAAAGGTCAAGGTCACAACTTCTAAAAATAGAACAAAAATTTGATACTTTTTTCGTTTCCGCATGAAAAAGAACAAAATGTAGGATCTAAATGAAACTTGGTACACATATGCCTGATGGTGAGAGGAGGAAGCTTATTGATAATGAGGTTTGTAGGACAAATGTCAAGGTCATAACTTCTAAAAATAGAACAAAAATTTGATACTTTTTTTCGTTTCCGCATAATATCTTAAGAACAAAATATTGGATCTAAATGAAACTTGGTACACACATGCCTGATGGTGAGAGGAGGAAGCCTATTGATATTGAGGTTTGTAGGGTAAAGGTCAAGGTCACAACTTCTAAAAATAGAACAAAAATTTGATACTTTTTTCGTTTACGCATAATATCTTAAGAACGAGATGTTGGATCTAAATGAAACTTGGTACACACATGCCTGATGGTGAGAGGAGGAAGGCTATTGATATTGAGGTTTGTAGGTCAAAGGTCAAGGTCAAATTCAACATTGTTCGATTTCAATGAAATATCATATGTAGGTAGATTATGATGTCCGGAATTGATTCCCGACATCGCAAAATTTTTCCGGACTCCATTTTCAAAATGGCCACCACAATACCGCAAAAAATCAAGCTCAGAATTTGTCACAATGCAAAGTGTTCATTTAAACCTGTTGTCAGTGGCTGGTTTGGGAGACTTCATAATCGTTAGATTATAATCATATCTTGTTCTTTGTTGCTTAGGCCGAGCACAAGAATCCTTTTGATTTTCAAGGTCAAAGGTCAAGGTCACAGATGCACATTGTTCAAAACCCTTGTAGGCACCCTAGACCTCCACTGATGCCCCTCACCTTCATCAAACTTGGAATCGTGGTTGCTTAGGTCTAGGACAAGCCTATTGATTTCCAAGGTCATAGGTCAATGGTCAAGGTCACAGACACATTGTACAGAACTCTTGTTGGCACCCTAGACCTTCACTGATGCCCCCTCATCTTCACCAAACTTTGCATGCTGGTTGCTTAGACCAAGGTCATGATGCCTATTGATTGTCAAGGTCATAGGTAAAAGGTAAAGGTCGCACATCAAGGTCACTGTAATCCCTCCTTTTCGACAGCAGTGGTATCAATATGTTGGGTGCGAGTGGATGTTCCGCGTTGCAGTACCCTTGTATTTCAGATAAGAAAATTTGACAAAACAATTAGTTGACATCTTGAAATCGTCAACACTTGTAGATATGAAAACAGTTGTCTCTTTTGTTAAGCAGTTATTAGAAACTGAGGAGGGTTCACCCTTAGCTGTTTGAATATCTACTATAACTTAAATGGGCCAGGTGAGCTATTGCCATCACTTGGCATCTGTCGTCGTCGTCGGTCCGTCATAAACTTTTTCAAATATCTTTTGAAACTCCTCTGAAACGGCTGGGCCAATATGAACCAAAATTGGTCTGAATCATCACGAAGGTACCTAGTTTTAAAATTATATCTGATGATGCCCGGAACCGAACAACATGGCCGCTGTCAATCAGACCTATGGGGGAATGTTGCAATTCCTGACATTAGGAATACATGTCAGTTGAGGGAATTACAAGCTCATTGAAACCTCTGGTGTTACATTTGAGCTGTTTGGTTGTCTGAATTATTGACCTTGAGCTGAAAAATATCCCCCCCTTCCATAGATATTGACTCACCATTTCATTTTAATAACGTGGTAGGTACGTACGTGTCAACATAGTACCAAAATTAATTTAGCTATGCTGTATGGGTATTTTGACAACTTAAGTCCCTTCAGAAGCACTAATACCTAAATATTTGGGGATCCAAAATAACTTATGCCAAAACAAAGATGAAAAATATAATATAATATCTCTTTGCCATCTCAACTTTTTTACTGTCAAGTTCAGTTTGATTAAAACTAATGTAAGAATATTTTTCTCAAAATCATATCTTATGACCATGCCCAATTTTCATTATGGCCAATATGTCTCTTGTGAATCTAGAAAGATAGTAATAAAGAGATTTTGGGTAAATTTTGATGAAAGAACAACCCTATAACAAGAAAAATTCAAAACTAGTACAAAAAGAATAACCTTTAGTTAATATTTAACTCACCTGATCCAATGGGTCAGTGTGAGCTATTGCCATCACGTGCTGTCTGTCGTCCGTCCATTTGTCCGTACGTTATCTTTTCACATTTTGATCATCTCTTCTGAAGCAGGAAGGATGTATGGAAGGTCCTTTATAAAAATTTGTTTTTTGGTTCTGATCTGCCAAAAGACATGGCTGCCAGAGGCAATTGTTTTTTCTGATTGGTCAGTTTTCAAATTTCCATGGGAAATGACATTTTCGTCAACTTCTCTGAAACTACAGAGGCAAATTGGACCAAATTTGGCAAGAATAGTATATGGAAGGTCACTAATAAAATTACCTCATTTAACTCTGGTCTTTCGAAAAAATGGCCACTGGAGACAGTTCATTGTTTAAGGTAGGGGAGGGTGGTTGTATTTCCTTCTGCTTTGGAACTACAAATGCAAATATTTTGATACTTCATAGGAATGAAGATTAGTATGCCCTCTACTGTTCAATTTGTACTGAACAGGGTGTATTATGCAGTGGCAGTTATGCCACTTAGATTAACATTGAAGACTATTGGAAAAAACATTTTCACCATTTTCTCAAAAACTGAAGAGGCAAATGGAGCCAAGATTAGCAAGAGTAATGTATGTAGAATCCCTAACAAAACTGCCTCATTTGTAAACTGCATCTTTTTTTAAAACTGTTAAAGATTGAACCAATATTGAACAAGAATGATCAGATAAATTGGTCCTCCAGAAAATTTATTATTTTGGTGATAATTAATTCCATTTTCATGATGGCAGCCATTGCAGAACATAGTTTAACAAATATCCTACAGGAAAACATATACACTGTTTTTTCTTGAAAAGTTTTTACAAAATTGAATTCATATTGTGGAGACATAATGAAATAGTTCTGTACAAATTGTTAGAAATTGTTAGTTCTGATCCAAAATACAAAATGGATTCTATCTTTGAGATCTTGATTCAGCAATGTAAGCCATTTGATTGATACAGGTTCATGTGAGCCTTTAGTAATAAAAATGTATATAAACTCTGCTTTTATTTTAGATTTATCAACGGAACATAGAAATGTAAAGCGGAAGAGAACATCAGAGCATAACCTTCAGTTTGAAAAAAGAAAAAGAAAATTGGTTGGTGTCAAAGGTGAGAAAATGAAGCATACAACAAATTCATTGTAGAAAGTGGTACATTTTGACCATCATACATTAATTTTTTGTATCGTATTAATGCTTTAGTAATTGTCTCATTGACATTTTGCACCATATTTCTTTGAAGTCATATTTGTCTATCTTAACAGAGGACCATGGAGAAGCAGAGAAATCAACATAACATGCTGTCATTGCCATCATCCTTCCTTTTAAACTTGGAAGAACCCTTTCTGTATCCTATCTTGAAAGTTTGTTTGTTTTTAGCTCACCTGACCCAAAGGGTCATGTGAGCTATTGCCATCACTTGGTGTCCATCGTCGTCATCGTCCGTCGTTAGCTTTTCACATTTCAATCTACTCCTCAGAAACCACTGAGCCAAATGGAACCAAACTTGGCAGAAATGTGCATCAGGAGGTCCTCTATAAAAGTTTTGTTTTTTGTTTCGATCAGGAATTCAACATGGCGGCCAGGGCCAATAATGTGTTTTGATTGGCTCAATTTTCAAAGATTTTCTTGTCAGAAACTACACAGCCAATGGAATTGTTTTATGGTGTGAAGGATCCTTGGGTGGTCCTCTACCAAAATTATGTTTTTGGTGCAGATCCAAAATCCAAGATGGCCACCACAGCAGGATGAAGTTTAACATTGGACCCTATGGTAAATACCTTCAAAGATCTTCTTCTCAGAAACCACAATGTCAATGAAAATGATCCTTTGCAGAAATGTTCCTTGGATAGTCCTCTACCAAAAAAATGTTTTTGGTGCAGATGCTGAATCCAAGATGGCCACCACCGCTGGACAAAGTTTAACATTGGACCCTATGGGAAATATGTATAAAGATCTTCTTCTCAGAAACCATGGAGTCATTGAAAATGATCCTTTGCAGAAATGTTCCTTGGATGGTCTTCTGTAAATTTTTTTTTCTTTTTGCTGATCTGAAATCCAAGATGGCCACCACTCCAGGACATAGTTTAACATTGGACCCTATGGGAAATATGTATAAAGATCTTCTTCTCAGAAACAATGGCGTCAGTGAAAATGATCTTTTGTAGAAATGTTCCTTGGATGGTCCTCTACAAACTTTAAGGTTTTTTTTTGCAAATCCAAAATGGCCGCCACTGCAAGACATAGTTCAACATTGGACCCTGCATGACATAGTTTAACATAGGAGTCTATGGGAAATATGTGTTAAAATATAGTTCTGTAAAATCACTGAACTGATTGAATGAGAACTCTTTGTGAATCATTGTATTCTTCTTACCAAGTTTGCACGTATTAGCCGTCAAAAGTAACGTTTCGTTTTGTTTGCCGAAATCCGTAATATATATTATCGTTATCAGGGTCCCAGATTAACATTTTGTGCATAATAGCCAGCTGGGCTACTGAAATTTTGAGACTGCTAGCCCAGATTAAAAAACAGTAGCCCAGGTGAAAATGACGAGGGCTGCTAGGGAGGTTGGGTGGGTTACTCCCCCCCTCCCAAGACAATTTTGTACTTTTTAAGCCAAATCCTGCATTTTACACACATTTTTGAAAGAAATAAAACTAGTTCAAAAAGTGGATTTTCCCCAATATTAAAACATTTGGTACATTTTTCTTGATTTTTGACCCCCGATAAATAATTCCACATCACTAACTGCTAACGTCTTCCCTTTACGTAGAGATCCCTCCAGTGTTGGAGCACCCGGATATCCGGTAAAAATTTATTTTAAGGCTATTTTAAAATTCTAAAAGGTTGATCCTCTACCAAGAATAAATCCGTGCACTGAATAATTCCTCCACCACTGGATATATACATTTTGTACACCAATACATTTTTTAAAAGTTACTCTATATTAAAAGCCTTCTATTTACATGTCACTGTCAGTTAGGCTACTATACTTATAATTAGATAACGTCTAAAATCTAAAATAACAAGAATTCTGAGAGTATTGCACATAGCAATACATTGTCCCCTACCGGCCGCAAAATTCAGAGGACCTAAAATATTAGAAGTATCACCTTGCAGTGACTAGATTTTAAATTAAGTCAATATCTCGAAGGATGTACAAAAAATCCGGACAACTTAAAATAGAGAAAAAAAAAATGCAAGTTCAAGGGCCATAACTCTGCCAAAAATCATTCGACCAGAACGAAAGTCGAACTTAAACTGTAACTCATCTAGATATAGCCACATACTAAATATCAAGTCAATATGTCAAAGGACATAAAAAAAAAAGTTCGGACAACTTAAAATTTGAACAAACAATACAAGTTCAAGGGCCATAACCCAGCCAAAGATCAATCGACCGGAACGAAATTCGAACTTAAACTGTAACTCATCTAGATATAGCCACATACTAAATATCAAGTCAATATATCAAAGGACGTCAAAAAAAAGTCTGGAAAATTTAAAATTTTAATGTGACGAACAGACAGACGGACGGAACCTAAAACTATAGTCCCCTTTGGCTTCGCCGGTAGGGGACTACTAAAATAATCAGGGGTTTCTTCTCACGTGAACAGCATAGCAGTATTCTCTTGTTGCTCTTTCCAGTTCTTTGAGGAAATTAGTGTCCTGTGGGAGTATGTCAGTACAAAATGCCAATGACTGACAGTCTGTAATAAGTTATAACTTTAATTTTCGATAGACTTAACATGGATGTTGATAAAAGATTAAAGATAAAAAAACAATTCCGAAATTGTCTCGATTTAATTCTGTGTTTTGGTACATTTTAATATGTTAACGACATGCTATAATCTAAATAACAACAATTAATTAATTACAAAATATAAAAAAAATCATCTTTTCTCGAATTCTTCCGACCGCACTGTTATGTTTTGAACTTTGGAAATTTACCGAAATTTAGAGTGCTCTTAGACTGAGGATTATTCTATAAACTATGCATTCTGGTTCCCTGTTTGAAAAACCATAACTGATGTTCCTTTCAGTTAGAAACATTTCAGTTGAACAGTTAACAGAAAAACAATCACGATACAAACGGACAAATGATAGTTTACCCTTACAGAAATGAAAACTTTGCTGCAACATTGCTGCAATATTGCAGCAAATAATTTTGTTTGCAAGAAGTATTTGCAAGAACGTTGCAGGTTGTTGCGGCTAGCAGCAAAGTTCCAGTAACTTTGCTGCTATCAAATTTGTTCATCACAAATTTGCAGCAACTTTGCTGCAAAGTTGCCAGAAAAAATTTATTTGCAGCTATGTTGCATGAAATATTACTTTAAAACAAATAGACACAATTGTTTGCAAGAATGTTGCAAGAACGTTTTCTCTCAGATAAAATCCTTTACAAGAATGTTGCAAGAACTTTTCCTTTGAAATATTAGATATAATTATTTGCAAGAATGTTGCAAGAAGCTTTAGATGAGAGTTTGAATGCCCTTTATCATCACCAGTTTTGTGCAACAATATTGATGATAAGATGGAAAAAGATGTGTAAATTAATAAATGACAAATTACTTTACTTTAAAAAGATTTCATTTTATGCTGTGTATGTTTCTTTTTCTTTGTTTTGCATCAACTGAATCTGTGAAAACCTAACAGCCAGTCAGGGAAAACCATAATTAATTTACATCTCAAAGAGATCTACTAAGAATTAAATGTAACTGAACAATTAGTCTGTGAGGCAAGAAAGAAGAAGACTTTTTCACACTGATGCCTTTTTGTGTTCAGTACATGTAGTTTTGTTATTATCCTTACAAGATAAGCATTCATTAGTCTGTTCTTTTTGGTCTTCTTTCATTTTATATTGTCTGTAGTACTATACTTAACGAAGAAGTAGTTTTTTTTTCCATCCCGACCTTTTCTGTGTATCAGTTTGTTTATATTCATTTGACAATAGTAAAGGTACATATGTAGAGGGTCGAGATTGCAAAAAACATGTTTAACCCCTCCACACTTTGTATGCCTGTCAAAAGTCAGGAACCTTATGTCACTAGTTGTCTTTGTTGGATAGTTGTTCGTTTTTATGTTATCTAATAGTGTTAATGTCAGTGTTTGTAGTGTTGGGAAAATGTTTACACTTTTAATTTTCTGGAGGCCTTTAGGGGCTCGTCGTACGGTGTGGGTTTCTGCTCATTGTTGAAGGCTGTACTATAATTTCTTTTTGTATTAAATTTGCAATATACTTGTTGGGTGTTGTTTACTCCATATATCTTGTTTTATTTCAATACATGCTAATGCACATGTAGATGTTCACAGAACTTAAAAAAAAGGACTGATAAAAAAGACTGGCAATTGCCAAAGAATACTAAGACGAAGTTTACCGAACAGGTCTATGTTTTATGTATGAAATAAAATTACTATAAAACAAGTCTTTTGTTTTCCTGAATTACATTTCACTTTAGTATCACTTCTTCAGTCAGCTTCAAATGTGTTGGCTGGCTCACAAACAAACCCGCATTCTCCATTTTGGAAAGATACATATGCACAAATACTTATAATATTTTCAAGTTTTATAACACATATTTTAGAAGATGCACTCCAGCAAGGATGAATATGAGGCACAGTAATTTGCAATGCATTATTTATGGATGTGTTTCTGGTAATGGAACCTAATTTTTCTACAGGTATTAGAAAAGCAAAAAACTGGGTATTGCTGCATTCATCCAAGTCCATGCCACAATTGATTGAATTTTGAACTCCAAAGTACTGGATAAATCCATATCTCATCATTTTTGTCTCAGAACAGAAGTATTTAACAGTATATGAATTCCTTTTCACAGCTCGATCATATTCTTTTGAATGAAATACTTGTCCTCTGAAAATCATGCGACTGTAAAATTCCATATTTGGCGGAACCATTCCAAGTAAAGGCAAGAGCTGTTCTAATATATAATGTGGTAATTCCTTTGTGTATTTCCTGCCTAAAAATTGAATGTGAAAACTGTTTACTGCTTTGGTCATTCTCCCTGGATAAAGTTTTTGAAATATTTCTCT
>MJUT01009480.1:230583-262229 GCA_002080005.1 Gigantidas platifrons
AACTGGTAAACTTTATCACTTGCGGCTGCAAGTCGAGTGCACCTTTTTTTGTAATTTACAAAGCCGGGCGCGAACCCACGCCGTATTGGTGATAGGCCTGTATGAGTTGTTAGATCCAATGACCTAACTCATTGAGCCACCTGGTCCCACACACTCATTGAAATAATATTTCACAGATCAAGGTATGCAGTACTAAATAATGCAGTGATATGCTTTACATTATGTAAACTAGGATGACAATGTTTCTAGAAATGCTTAGGCATATAAAATTGACATTGGCTAGATTAGTATGAGAGAAAACATATGCATGTGGTATTAAGTGGTACATTGCTTCCCTAACTGAAGGATTAAGCATCTGACAATGAGTTCCTCGCCAATAAAACAGGAGTTTAGTCGCAATATGACCATACCACAACATTATGACAACGTCGTAATATTACGTTGTGACAACGTTGTGTGGATGGTCGTATTTACGTGCTGAGGAGTGAGGAGTCTACAAAATTACGATGTGACGACGTAACAATATTACGTTGTGACTACGTAAAGTATAACGTTGTGACAACGTTTTCCCGACCTCGGATTTTTTGCTGGGATGTTATATTTATTCATTTGTTTGATTCTGGAATATTGTTGATCATTGATTTAAACAAGAAAAAAAGGGAAAAAGGGGGGGAATTTTACAGTTAAATAAATGTTATGTTTCGACAGTTTAAAGAGAAAAATATAAATTTGTTGCGACTAAAGCTTAATTCAGCGTTAAAAATTGAACAAATATCAGTGGTTTTGTAAATGAGAGGAGTTTGAAATAAAAACACAGGACCGGACTTTAAACAAAAATAATAATCTAGGATTATTTGAATATAGAAAAATGTCAACAACAAATTATCGCTACGTCGAGTATGGATATCACGTATATTTGAAGTCATTATATAGACATACGACAACCCAATTTCCGGAAACTTAATGTCAGCAACATAACAGTTTTTTATTAAAAAAAAATCCAGGACCTCTGTGTCCATGATTATTTTTTTTTAAGTTAAATAATATGAAATATTGACATCCACACTTGCCTTTTGGAAAGCACATTTCTGTGTCCACACTTTCCCTCAGGCAACACTTGTATATGTATGCATATAATTTAGCTTTAGTGTTTGTCTTAATTAGATTTAGTAAAATTATAAATATGTATTATATATTAAGGTATTTTAACCTGATTTTTTATCGTAAAATAAACATGGGAAATATAAATTGTCATGAATGTTCACAGGAAAAAGATGAATTGATATTATCAGACGGAAATCCATGAGTCTGACTCGCGAATTTTTTGTGCTATTTTTTGGCCATTGTGTTGTCTGTCCTTCATCGATTTGCTGATTGACCGTCGTGATCGTATGGCAGTTGGATTTACAACTACCTATGCAATCGGTGCATATCACCACTATGACGTTGCGAGTTCGAATCACGCTCATGGCGAGGATACAACATTATGTATTAAAGTTTGTCAGTGACTTGCGGCAAGCGGTGGTTTGCTCCCTCAATACAACTGAGGGCCACGTTTTAACAGAAATAGTGTTGAAGATGGCGTTAAACACCATACACACCCTATATTTTCTTATTCTGATTTCCCCTTTGATATCGTCAAACTCTTTTTAAATTGCATTTTTTTAAGATTTCCTATTTTGAAGCGTTTTCATTGGCTAGCCTGCATCCAGACATAGATATACTTACTTTTCCACTATAACCAGTTTGCATGTTACTAGCTACAAAACGTCTGAATGTTTATCTAGAGCATTTCTAAAAGTTTTCTTAAAGATCGAGACTTAATTTTCCATAAAGTGGTAGAAATGTTATATTTATTTAACATGTGTTATTTATGTAATAAATTAATTAATTAGATATTACCTCATATTTACCACATCATTATAAATTAAGGCTTCCACTTCAAATAGTAATATTTTGGAAGATGTCTGGTTAGCGTCGAGTCCTTTTCAGGAGATAACGGGTTATAACATGTATTATGTTAAGCGAGGTGGGATTTTCAAACCATGTACTGGACTGTATACAACACAGACGGAGGTGAACATCAATGAACGGTCATGGCGGTGCTGACCTTTTTATTTCGTTTTCGCTTATTGATCTTCAATATATCATTTCATATGGATAAAGACCACATCAGTGATACAATTAATATTCAAATGTACTAATCACATCGGTGGTGTAATAATTATCGTGTTCGTCTCGAGTGCCGTAGATCGTGGGTTCGAGCCCGGTCTTTTCAATAAAAAGTCATACCAGGTTCAATGGGGACACACAGGGGTTAGATACAATTTCTATGAACTACAATTATGTTATTATTTGCATTTACTAACAACACAATATAAGACGATCTATGAATCTTGTAAGCAGGAAAATGTAACTATAATGTTAATATTAAAAGTAGTACCTAATTTGAATCTGTTTTAATTATAATGAAATGCTTTTAGAACACTCGTTACAGTGACCGTTTAAAGCATGGGCTTGCTAAGATACATCCACGGGCCTCCACAAAGTTACTGCATTTGTAAATGAAGAATGAATGCGTGCTGAATTATCCCTTTAAAGATGAATTAATAAATGTTTAATAATTATAATAAAATGTTTGTCTTGCCCATTATTTCAATTCGTTGACACGGGTACTCCTGATTACAATCACATGACTGCACACTTAATTAGGACCTGTACAAGAAATCGCTCATTCAATCGAAACTTTCTTCCATTTGGAATAAATTGATTTCAAGAGTCTGAAATGTGTGCCTTGGTTAATAATAACTGGGGCCTCATTGTGTTTGTAGTCAAGGGTCCAACAAAATCATAACCCGGTCCTGACTCGTTCCAATTTATAGTTTCCTGGTGACCAATTCTAAATACATATTCATTCAAACTATGGTATCACCTGGTTACTCGTGCAATGTTTGGGTTCAAACAAGTTTTATGTTTATTTTTTGTAAATCGTTGTGTGCCGTTTTGTCATTTTCTTAGACTATTGTATTGTTTGTCCTCTGATTTACGACCTTTGGTTACTTCTTTGCTATCTTCAGTTCTCACCCATCGAAACCATTTTTTACCATATAGGATACATTTGTATATATATGTCGATTACTTAACAAACTGATATAGTAGATCTCTAAGATTTTAGGACAACGTGGTTATATCACATGAACCAGTGTGTTATCATAGCTTAATACTTTATGATCTTCATATCATAAAAGTAAATTCAAGAAAATTATTTTTTGAATATTTGTCTAATAGATTGTATAAAATCAGTTGCAACAGACCTCGCTGTGTATGCACTGTCCTGTATCTCAAGCTCAATGGAATCTAGATGTGATCAACAACACCACAAAGCTTAGTATTATTTAGTAAAGATACATTTTTTATATAGCGGGAAATGAAATTAAAGGATATGGTTATATTATTTACGTTTTTGGTTGATAAGCACTTTAGGCAGGGAGCCTCATGTGAACAAAGGAACGGGTCGGTCAGAAGAGCAGCCCAGTTGGCAGTCGTCATAAAGTGTTCGACCATCACAGGATTTCCAGCACTTAAATATTTGTGGACATCTTTCGGACAGATCTATTGGATTATTCGTTTTCTGATGATCGTTTGTACCGTATATCTACCAGGTACATAGGATCCGGGCCTGGACACATGTCCCCTCCCCATTCCAACATTCAAACGTTTTGCCTCCCCACTGTTTTAATAACATTAAGAATTTGATGAATAATTAGCATATAAGCCAACTATTATCAATTATCATTTAGCAAGGTTTTAAAGCTTGTTTCCGGATCGAAATGATGTTTTTATTATCAGTATTGCTTGACAATTTTGCAGGCTTTCGCATCCTCTCCCGAAGAATTGCCTTCCTCCTTCTTCACAGTCCACATACAATATTTCCCACACTTTCCAGTCATCCAACTGTCCGATCCACTCCTACGCATGTAGCTACGTTATAATCGTTAGGATATCATAATATTGCTATTAGATCTTAGGACTTTTCCAATGGTGTCGTATTTTCTTGATTTTCATTTTTAGATTGTTAACTGCATATTGTTGTTTTGTCAAGCAAGATTATGATAATAATGCTATTAATTTTAAATTATCCTATTTGGGATTTGTCCCTTATATATTATTCAACCAGACATATATGATATTTTACCCTTATTTGTAGACCTACACCTATGTCTTAAAACCAGGACATCATACACATTACTAGTATATTTAAAAAATTTACATCAGCAAAACAGTATCCTATCATCTCATCCCTTTTTATGGACAGTTCCTGTGTGTATTCCGTCAAACCACGTCATATCAATACTATTCTTTATTTGCAGTAATCACTGTTTATAAATGTCTTATGTGTATGACATTCTCCACTGTTTACAAGGACATGGTAGATAAGTTTACAATGACACGTAGGTGATTATAACGATAACTATTTGTTGTATTTTAACATTGACTTCAACATTATACAAGGACCTTAAAGGGCTTAGATAGGAAAAACAGATTACGAACGCGTGTCTTTGTTTAATATATGAACACCAGCTTTAAATAAATATGTTTTAATTATGATAATGAACTTACATACAATGTTTCATAAAACCTCCAAACAATTTTAGATTATTAAGCCATTAGTTTATGTTCTGCATCATTTTGTACGGAATTCATTCATACACCTATTAGTCTATTCATCTCACACATCATTGTGAGTTTACCTGTTCGTCATGGATACAAATATGTAAATCAGTAAACACCATCACCTTTAAAGATAATAATATTTACAAACAACGTTAAAGATGATTTAACATTTAACTTTGATAAATGTGGTGCACAAGTGAATTGACCTTCATATATACAATCAAGGATTTATATAGAAACCCTTGATACAATGTAGTACTTACTAAAACATCTACATTACAGTGTATGTATATCTTTAAGTACCAATATATATGCTTTGTTTTCTTGATAAAATATTGTTAAAAGTTTCAATTTCACACAGCTATGTCTATTGTTTAATATTTGGCTTTGTATTTGTTCGAGTTGCAGATTATTTGTATTTAGTGAGTGAGTTAGTATTGCTTAATGCAAGGTGTCAATTTTCATGTTATATCAAGGGGTAAAGTTATATAAAAGTTATATGGCAATGATATGACAATGATATTCAATTTATAGAAGACATACCCCCATTAGTTAGATGTTATATAACTAACTCACACAACAGTCCACCTGTCGACATGACACTCAATACGCGAGCCAACAAATTTTAAGAGCGCAACTTTACGACAAAACAGATGATTTTATTATTCCAATTGTGAAATTTTCATACACATACAACATGTATCATACTATGTAAACTTTCTAGGAACAACTACATCCGGAGTATGTACATATCACTCGCTCGATCCGATATTCCAGAGCTTGTGGTGCCTGTTATAATTTCATTCATGGGGGTTTTCTGCTGACAAGGAAATTACTAGATCACTTCGAACGTTTTACGGTCACCGCCATGACATGGATAACCGCTATGGAGTATCTGTTTTATGAAAAACCAATGGATATGTTCCATTTTTAGCTATTACAATTCGGTCCTGTCCTCATTCATGCTTTACCACAGGGTGTGTAACAAAGCCAACATGACGAATGTAACACGTGCAACAGGATATACTTACACTTCCTGAGTTCAACTCCGGTTTTTAGTGGGGATCGCGTTGCTTAATCTTTAGTTTTCTGTGTAATGTTTTAGTAGATCGTTGTTAGTCCTTTGATCCTTTGTTGGCATTTAACATCCTACCCAAAAGTAAATAAACTTATATTAACATGTAATAAATGTCTTATATACAATGTAAAATCGGACATAGGAGAATGTCTATCACACAAAAACATTGAAACATGAGCACTTGTTGAGCTATCTGGACGGTCCATACTTTCCCTGAAAAATGTGGGGGAGTATTGTATGATTGTTGAGGGAACTTGCGACTTTACACGTTTTTGAAGGAATAATTATTTTCTCCATTTGGAAACAAAAAATTAATACAACTCAAAAATCAACACAACACAATTGCTATGAAAAATTAGATTTCAATACAAAACTCTACCACAAATAATAAGACTCAAAACAAACATACTAGTATATCAGGCTGAGGGATTGTTCTTTTACCGCCTATTACTCCCGTGATATATGTACACTATCCGGAGAAACAAGCCCCCTCCCCCATCTTCTTGACTCGGCTATCACGAGCGTTGGCACATCCTGTCAATTCAGGTACGACTTTATGGAATTAAAAGGGACAGTCATAAAGTATTTTGGAATACAAAAGCTGACACTGAACTATATGCCGAGATAATCGGCAGTGGATTATACCAGTGTGCCCTGAGTAGTTCAGAATAAATTGCTTCTGTTCATGTTTGTTTTCTGTTATAAAGGTTGTTTTAGTCGAATAGTAATCATAGTGAAACAAATGTAGCTGAATAACATATATAATGCAGCAAAGATATAATGTGCATTAGTTCATATGCAATATGCACATGTACATAAAATGAGGATTGCGAATTTCGCCTGCCAGAGACAGTCTGATTGTAATTTGGCCGTCATCTTGAAAAATGGCCGACTTCCAGATGGCTAGGCATTGAACATGTGTCTATATGAACTAAATAACATATGTGCAAAGTTTTGTGCTTGTATCATTAAGTGCACGATTTTGCCAAATTTCTATGTTAATAAGCTCAACTAATGCTAGAGATCATTAAAGTAAGTTTTCTTGGACATATCCTTTGGTTAATAAAACTGCAGCTGATGTTGCTGAGAGACTGATGACAATCTTTCCCCAGTTTGGACCACCAAATATACCGCAATCCGATAACGGCCTTGAATTTGTGGCCACAGTGATAACATAATTGAAGCGCATCTGGACTGATCTTCTTATCATTCATGGACGTCCTAGATATCCTCAGTCACAAGGTTGTATTGAGAGGGCAAATTGTGACCTTGCAATTAAGGTTGGTAAATGGATTCAGGAAAACCAGAAAGGATGGATTTCTAGTTTCCCCTTAGTTGTGTATGGTATGAATACGACAGTCTCATCTACTACCAAGACAACTCCCTACGAGATAGTCTTTGGGCAACACTCCAGATCATCAATCGCCATTTTTGAACAACTTGCAGATCAAGGGATGGTCAGCGAAGAAGATTCACCCATTGAAATACTGGATAAACTTGATGAGAACCTTAATTATGGTGTCACGGAAGCTGTTACTGAGGGTGAGTGAAATAACTATTTAGCAACTTTACTACATTTATATGTATATAGGTAGATATGAAACGAGATCAGGAGCAAACGGCGATAAGACAACACCATACAACAAGTATATTGCAAAATTAGTACAACAAAGAGGTCACCGCACAGCCTTCAATAATGAACAGAAATCGATACGGCACGGCGAGCTCTTGGAGACCCCCTAAACAAATGAAATGTGTAAACATTTCCCCAACACTACAAATTGACGTGAACACTTTATGTTTTAACACAGAAATGATGAACACCTATTCAACAAAGACAACCAATGTCAAAGGATCCTGACAGGCACACACAAGTGTGGCGGGGTTAAACGTGTTTTGTGAGATCCCAACCCTCTCCCTATGCCTTTTTCACTGACTGAACGAATATAAACAACAATTGACACATAATCATATGAAATAGAGGCCAAAGTAATCTATATTGTATGCACAAATATTGTGATCACATATTATGAACTTTTCTTCTGTCTATATGTTGCAAGCTGATTTCTGAAAGTGTTGTCCACCTTGACCTTCATGTTACAACTTAGAGACTTTTATTTAGTCTTTACTTCATATCAGATATATTATAATTTTAGTGAGTCAAGAAGAACACAGTGTAGAAGATCCTTCCCAGGAGCATACTAGTACTAATGACAACGGCGATGTGCCTGATGTAGAGTCAGTGGTTGAGGATGATGGCGAAAAATAACAGAAAAGTCTGACCAAGCTGAAAGCTTAACTGGTATGTAAACAGTTTTATAATCCTTTATATATTAAACACATGATCAACTTGTCTTATACATTTTACAATTTATTGGCATTTACAACTTTCTAAATGGAAAACAAAGAGATATGGAATAAATGTTCGTGAGACAAGAATCCATCGCAACATAAAATATTATAAACATCTATGATAAAATGACAGCTATGTTTGTAGGAATAAAATGGAAGGATATGAGGTACATGTACATGAGACAAAGTCCCAAACAATACAGGGTTAAGCATAGTATAATAGCAAAGGAACAACGCTTTTATTGTTCTCTGCTAGATGTCGATCAACGCTACATAAGTGTTAATTTGAGACTACAGATGCGGGATTAACAACAAACCACAAAATAACAGGCGAAGTAATTTTATAAAAAGTCTTCTGTTTTTATTTGACAATGAGAATTATATCTGTTGTGTTGTGTTGTGTTTTTTTTTGTTTTTTTTTCCAGATCCGATAGGAAAGACTGTAAAGCAGGAATATGTATTAGTTCAGGATGGACTACCCATAGCCAAAACATTTCAAATGACGGACATGACCTCGGTACATGGCTATGATATAAATTCAGATAGGAATGGTGTATTATTGGTCACAACTATGTTAACGGATTTGAACATTAAACCAATTATTGGCAACAATTTTGATGGATTTCTCAACAGTGATCAATTTGTTGCATGGGAATTACAAGATACAATGAAAATAGTAGACTTGCGAGAATCTAGACACAACTCTATCCGTGACACTGCTACTATGAACTATATGCGAGAAGCTAAACGGAGACGTGTCCGACATGAATCAGAACCATCATTTATCAGAAAAAAACATATTCTATTGGTGACACTGTCGGTATAAGAATTCATTAAGTAGACTCAAACATATTGCCATGCAATGTTCTTGAGTGAAAAAAGTAACCGATTCCAAATCTGTTTACAAAATATTTTCAAAAGATGGAATACTGAAAACCTATTATTCAGATGAAGACCTAGTTGACTTAAGAACAGTTTGCTTCCCAGGATTCCATTCTATTGACCCTAATTTACTATTGGAAATTTCTCACATTCAGGCTTGCCAGAAAAACCGAACTGTAAATGAAACTGCTAATCTGGTATCCACATGTAACTGTGCTCGGAAATGTAATACAATGCGATGTTCATGCTGCAAATCTAAGATACATTGCTCAAGCAAATGCCATAAACAAACTTTGACCAAATGTTGTAATAAATAGGAAACTTAATCCAAAATTGTATTAAAATATATTTTTCTGACTATTTCTAATTAAATTATCGCACAAGACTTATTTTATATTTCACAATTTTTACATATTTTTATGTTTTTCAATTCAGTAATATCCAGAATCGTACTAAGCTTTAAATTCAGTAATATTCTGAATCCTACTGAAAGCTTAGTAGGATACAGTATCCTTCTAGTACAAATCTGGATATCCTGATTTGTCCTGGTAGATATTGGAATTCTGATTTATGCTGGTTTAAATCCAGTACAAATCAGAATTCCAATTTCTACTAGTAGAAATTAGAATTCCAATTTGTACTAGTAGGATTCCGGATCCTACTGGATTCCAATTTGTACTGTAACATATATATAATTGATGGAGATAGTTGTAGTACTTGAACACCATATTCGTTATAGGATCGCCAAGTTAGTGAACATGTGGGTCCCATTCTTTGTACACCGAACCACTTAATTACGTGAATGAGTCATATTAACGTAAAAGGGATACTGAAAATATACATTAGATAGGTACTTTATTATTTCAAAACGAGTTGATTATCATACCAATACACTATTACAAGCACAATAAGATAGAGAACCGAGTTTAAAAAATCAAGAAAACATTTGTTTATTTCTGAATCCTGTTGTACAATTGTTGTTGATCTATTTATAGATATTACCTATATGAATAAAATATGCTCAGGTAGGTTTTACAATTATTTTAGTGATATTCATTGTATAAACAATATGATTACACAATCTACGTTTCGTCCTATTTGACATGGTTTTTAAACATACACATATAAATGATAACATATAGTTGATCTTATAGGTACAAGTGTATCTGTATATTATACTTAAAAGTCAAATAGCACGTATGTATTTAGTTGAAACATTATCAATTAGCATATACATCTATCATCTGCCATTTAATTTAGAACAAAAATATACTTTTTCTTGCTACACGTTACACTTTATTTAATTGTAGGTATTATTGATCTTTTGTGTTGTGACGAACTAGACACGTTAATACAAATCCGTACACACGAAGGAAAACAAAATGGCGCAGGCAGCTCATAAAACGTGCGAACTTTGTATGCGTGCCCCTGGTCTACATTATTGTACCCAGTGTGATCAGATCTTCTGTGATTACTGTAAGATTATTCATTTAAGATCGAAAATTAGCAGAAACCATACTTTTATGACCGGACTTAATATCAACACGGAACAGAAAGCAGGGGGATGCAAAGATCATAATGAAGATTTCATTTACCTTTGTAAAGATTGTAACCAACTTATTTGCAGATTATGTGTCACCAAGACACACAACAAACATAATTTAGTGGATATTAAGGATTCAAATAACAAAGTGCAAACAGAAATATCAAAATATTTGGATTCCAAGGTCAACAATGTCCGTTCAGGTGCAAAATTAATTGAAGGAAAATCGAAGACGTATAAACCAGAGGTCGAAGCGACCGTGAAACTGATTATTGAGCATGGAAATCTCATCAAAGTAATGGTGGATAAAAAAGTAGACGCTCTTATCAAAGCCCTAAGGGAAAGAGAAAGCATTGAACTGCAGTCTTTATCCAAGGCAAATAGAGATTGTAAAGATTTGTTGGGAGAAGCCACCAGAAAACAACAGATTTATCAGGATATGATAAAACAATGTGATGAAGTTGCATTATTTCACAAGATGAAGCAAATCAAATCTGACATAGATAACTTGAAAACAGTTGACGTTACAAGTTTGCCATCAGCAACATACAATAGGAAAAATGTTAACTTTTCTGATGTAGAAAAATTGTTTGGAAATGTAACCTTCCAGTAAGTAGTTGCATTTATATCAGAATTTGATTTTTATTTTTCATTCAGTTCTCCAAACCGATATGCTTTGCCCGCAGGGGACACCGTGGTAAAAAAAATAGGACAGGGGTGATGGGTACAGCCGATTCAAATTGGGCTCAGTTAGCATTGAGGGACAAGTCAATGCAAGTCTGGTTACTGTAACAAGTAAATGAAAAACTTGTAGGAGCTCCTAATGGGATTCTATATTTAACAGCGTATTGACAGTAGTCGTGGTACAACACCACAATGTCTTGCCCTATTCACCACCTTCCATTTAACATGTAACTATCGAAACATCATCCCGTATTTTAGTACTCACGATGACCCTGTTCCTACTGATGTTTTGTTTTATTTCTTAACTTGTACTACCCATTAATATGTCTGACAAAATTAGTCCATGGTGTTTAAGCTTTAATGATTTGCTTCATAGGAGAGAATTAAGTAATTTCCGGTATAGAACATACAATTACGGAACCTGCATGACAACAAAAACGGATTCTGAAAACACAGCATGGGTTGTAGACTGGACGTCAACCGATTATTGTCTCCTTCTACATTACATATGTTTGGGATATCCACTGGGTCATCTCTCTTGCCTTATTACTTATATATTATATATATTGTAAACAATATGTAGTCTATAAAACAAGATTGAAGATAACAAGGGGTAATTAGGAACCGTACATTGTAGATAAAAGAATTAGCGACCATACAATGGTCAAACAGAAAAAGGGCAAAAAGGACAAGAAATGATATACAAAACACTACATAAAAACAAAATATCTAGTAACACGAATCACACCAAAAAGCTGGAGTGAACTCAGTTGCTCCGGAATGTTAAGGATTTCCTGATTCACAGTCTTTTCTAGTTTTCCGGATTATTTATATCTGTTGATTAAACATAATCTTATAATTATGTCATAATGAATCGACTATTCTGCAGTGTTATGTAAAACATGGACAACTAGTGTGTCAGTCAGGAATAGGGTGATGGCTATAAGGCTTAAAACTACTTTCAACAATATGTCAACTATATCCTGGTGGTAAATGTTATTCCTATAGCGAACCGGAGTACCAGAAGAAAAACCTACCACATCAAATTGAACCGACTACACCCCGCCATGAGTGGGATTTGAAATCATAACTTCAGTTGTAATAGACATTTAGACAAGTGTTTGTAAATCCAAATACCATACGAGCATGACACATAGGCGTCCGTATTGGATTGAATATTCCTATTTGACGCGTCTCGTTAAATTTGTGTTTTCAATAATATACGAACTCGTGCAATATTCTTCCATATTGTACATAGCATTCTACCATATCTTATTAATCTTGATGAATAGCACAACGAGATCCCTGTAAAAAACATTAACACAACTCGTAGCTATCAGGTATATGAAATAGCATATTAACATTATTTGTCGATTTGTTGGACAATTATTTAAATGGTAGAGTACTGATATCATTCAATGGAACATTAGTTCTGTTTGATTAATTATCAATATGATTTTCTACTGGTAATTACCAACGTCCTATATTACGGTCTCGTTCTTTTCTTTTAAATCATTTGATTTTATATCACGAAAATGCTCATTTAGAAGGTAATATATCAATTTGCATTTTAAATATTAAGCAACAAAATGGAAAATAAATACCGCATTATCAGATCAGTTCTAAATTTAATCATGAACACGCATAAACAGATGGATGAATGATAACTTTCCTTGCAAAAGACACGTAGAACCAAAAAAAAAAATAATGATAAGAAAGGTACAAAAAATAAATAAAAACCATAGAACACGTGTTTAAGCTATCCTATTTTGAAACAAATCAGCTACGAAAAGAAAGTTAAAACATTGATGGTCATCATTACCACATCGGTGGCGTAATGGTTAACGTGCTCGCCTCGATGGCGGTAAATCGTGGGTTCGAGCACGGGTCGGGTCAATCCAAAGCATTAACGAGAAAGAGCAAAGACTGGTGGGCTCGAAATTGGACAAAAATGTGTCCGAGTGGAGCGACATGTCCACCCGCGGACTGTTGTTTCAGTGACCTATAGCACTATAAAAACTCACCTCATTGAAAATTAACTTCTCGTCATAATATAGCTGAAAAATTGCTGAATAGGCGTTTAACAACGCTCACTCAATCACTCACTCAATTTCACCAATATGAATAACCATTGTCTTTATATTTTGTAGACTAATCTGTAGTTTTATAATTTAATTTTACTCTGTGTGTGTAACGTTATTATATTATCAGTTAAGCTCAATAATTATTAGATAATAATAAGTCAGGATCAAAAATAAAATGAAATGATTGATAAAATAAATTAATATTTACAATCCATTTGGTAATCATGCATATATCCCCGATGCCACCTACGAAAGAGGATATGGTATACAAACATTTTATTTTTTTCATTTTTAATTTCAACTTAAGGAAAACACAATATCTTTCTTCGGTTTATTGATACAGAAGTGTCATTAACATTACAATGAGGTTTATATTGTTGGGTCTACCATATATCCTAGACAACCGTTAGTTTAATATTAACATTTATTTTATCGACAGTCACAGTCGGGCTGCAGAGTTATTGTGACACATGCATCAGATTCATGGGTGGTGGTGTAAATCTGATGTGCATTCGGAGTATTCTGACAGATCTGTTAAGAGTTAAATCCAATATAGAACCAACTCCTCATGCAAACAATTCCACTAGTAGAGGAAGAACCGTTTACCTTCCAGAACATCTCATTTTACTGCTAATATTTAGTGTGGAACGTGTTGTTCATGCATTGCGCGCACGAACATGATGATCGTTATGACATATCCATTTCTCAAATGGCGATGAATATGTTTACTCTTATGTAAAATGTAATCTTTCCGTTATAACGACATGATTTTTTGTGAACTTGACAATACGGTTAGAACGTCGGGTATTTAATTAGAGACATTCATTATTTACTCATCGAGAGCATATGGGTTCACCCTTGGTTTTTTGTTGTTGTTGTGTTTTGTGGAATCCATGTTTTTCATTTTTCTAGTTGTCTGTTTTTTGTGTTGTTTCTCGTCGGCATGTGTCTTGTGTACTACATATTTCTTTGGATCGTCAATTCTTGAATGACCCATTCGATTTTCACTAATGTGTATTTACTGTTCTGTTTCAAGTATCATTTATTTAATAATTTGAAATTTGAATACTAGTAACAGGAAAATGCCAAAGAATTAAATGGTCGACATAACACCAATTTCAAGATGTCGAATGGTATGATATAATTACAGTAAAATAATTAAACATAGGACATTATATTCATGCCTTACTCATACTATAACAACTGTTGTAGTACATCATAAAATATCAAGTATTGTTCAATTTGGAAATTGTCAGTTAATTGTCTCTATCGATCAGCCATATACCAATGATATAAACAGTTGTTAATCTTGTGTATATAACTACAATTATACAATATTGTATGTATATGTAATACAATTCAATAACTCCCCTTGACCTGTGCAACAAAAAGTTAAACGTGAAGAATGTTATACTTTTGTATCAAACTGACTTTATACAATATTGTATTAACATGTAATTAAGAAAAATCGCTTTTGTAGAGAGACAGAAGTGACAGTTAAGAAGACGAAAATGTCAGCCGAACCTCACCATCAGCCTGAAAAACCCACACAAGAGAAGACGAAAGACCAACCACTAGTCACAAAGTAATTAATAATAATAAATATATATAAATATCGTAAATGTTAATAAACATTAGAGAATACCGAAGGGGCAGTAAAACATGTACAACCTAGAGAAACTTAAATATCCGCTGATGATGCTGAAATATTGCTACTGATGGAAGGGTGGTCGACTTTTGGAAAAGTGATGCCAATACGTTTGTCATAGTGTTTTGTTTTTAATCTTCCCTCGTTGTCGATTTCAAAGTGAAGGAAAAGGTACGAAGCAGATTTGTTTTAGTATTAGTACTATCCTTAACTTCAATGTATATACAATTAATTTGTTTTCTTCAAAATTAGATATATGAGTCAATATTTTGTGTAGCAAATGACAATTCATACAACAAATAAGGTAGAACACGCAATATTATATACTTTATGTGAATGTTTGGGACAACATATTTGCAAAATTTATAAAAAGGGTGATTGTGACCGTGATCGTTTGGTAGTTGGATTTACAACTACATATGCAACCAGTTCCTATCACAACAAAAGTTGTGAGTTCGAATCCCACTCTTGTCTAGGTTCATTTACTGAAGCTCACCAGCTACGTGTATGTGTGAGAAAACAGTCGGGGTATATAACAATTGTGCGATCTGAACTCCAGGATATGAATGAAGGAAGTTTATTGCCTAGTGATATTAAAAACGTTGCGCTATCTTTGTACATAGAGCGTCGGAAACACATGCCTGCTTTGCCTACAGGTAGAAGTGAAGGTCAGGATGCAATACACATTTCAAGTTTGGAAACTAACAAATTTGAACATTTTGTACTAGTTAACGACAAAGATTCCGAAATTGTTTACTCCGCAATCCAATCTTCAAACACTATTTAATATTGACATGAACTTTTTAATAAAATATATATCCTGCTGAAAATCCTACTTCCACCTCCCCGTGGTGAGCAGGGGTTAACAGGTTTTACCATGCTAATTGTCGGAAAAGTAATTGTCGGAAATGAAACAAAATAATTGCCGGAAATGAAAAAAATTGTAGGAAATGAAGTGCATATTGCCGGAAATGAAATGCAGTGGTTCATTCGTTGCAACAGTATGTGTTTGTCAGTGACTTGTGGCATGTCGGTGGTTTTCACTGGGGTTCATCCACCAATAAAAATGACCACCACGATATAACTGAACTAGTGGTGCAAGTCGCTAAAGCAATAATTCCCACACTTAGGGTAAAACATGAATAACAATAACACATTTTAAACAGATAATCAGCTTGCTTGTCGTCTTGTTTGTTTACAGATGAACGTAACCGCTTTACTACTAACCGTGTATTAAAAATGCAAGAAGTTAATAACCGTGTTTGTACTTTAAGAATACGGTTTCCACATGTCAACTGAAAACCAATGAAAGAAGTATGTAGAAGGAAGATATTATGAAATACATGTACAAAAAGGGTAATACAAGATGTACAAATATTTGTAATTAGTACTTAGATTTTAATTTCTATTTTTAAAATTAACTATTTTAATGGCATTATTTGTTTATCTATTTTTTTTATAGATCTTCAGCTGTGAAACAATACAGATATAGGTGTGACCAGTGTAGGTAGGTATTATATTTAGTTAGTATTCTTACATATTGTATCAATGTATCGTAAATAGTACAGTCACTCTTAATCAGCACTTTAATGAACGTACCCTTAGACAGAAACTCACAAAGCATAAACGTAATAAGGTGTAATAGCAAACTAAATGGATATCGAGTGAATGTCGTCTTTACGGGAGGATACGTGTCCTAGAACTACTATCTGAGGTTATACACGAACATATTATACCTTTTCCTCTATATACATAACTTAAATGGAATGTGTAGGATGGAATATATTTAGCAATGTCAGCTACAGTTGGTTTGATAGCTCAACAATAAGTCATTTTATGATGTGCCATTCGAATTGACTACACGTGAGAATATGATATTTGATAGAGATTTGATTTTCAAGTTCAGTGTGATGATACGATATCAGTTATCGGACATACATGTTATTTTAATATATAAGTGGTAGATCAGTTAATCTCTATATCTACGTTTTTATTTTGATTTATTATTCATAACATGCATGGAACATATAAATTGGTGCAATAAAAACAACCATCCACAGTCATGTATATCATATCATTTTATTATATGAGAATATAAGATTCAGATTCAGCAATACATTCAAATAAAATAAGTTGTACTAATTGTAATTAATTTAGCTTGACTAGGATGGCATAGTTTTATAAGTTGGGCAGTATGACTAATTAGAGATATGCATGTTATACACGATTGCCTTACACATAATTTTGTTTTCAACCCATGATAAACCATATGAAGAAGAAACATATTTCAAAACAATGTTATGTTGCATCTTTGCCTGGGAAGTTAGGAAAACAATGTTATGTTGCATCTTTGCCTGACAAGTTAGGAAAACAATGCTATGTTGCTTCTTTGCCTGGCAAGTTAGGAAAACAATGTTATGTTGCTTCTTTAACTGGCAGGTTTATTGTCGCGTCATATCAATTAAGCAGTGTAAATGTTACTCCAAGTGAAGAAAACATTTATGTTTTTACAGGTGAAATGTGCACCGTCTCATGTGTGTCATCTTAATATCTGACGTACAACTAACCAATGGTGTATAATATGTGTGTTGTTGCTTTCAAGGTTTCAAGCTTTAATGCAAACCATTATTTCCCCGACCGACATATTGAGCTCTATTTTGATTTATCTGGAACCATAGTTACGTTTCCCTCTATAGATATATACTTTGTTTATTTACAATTACCGTACATCATATGTATATTATTTGTTTTTCAAAGTCTATCTGTTGAGAGTTTGTTTCAACGTGTTATACTTATAGCATATATATTTTGTATTGTAGGACAAAACGTCAATCTGAGTAAGTAGCATATTAATTATTACTAAGTAATATTTTCTAATATTTAGCAAATGCATAGACAAATCAGTAGCCTTTATACAAGATTAAGCATGGCAGTGTGTTAAACTAATCAGAAATCATCCGTATTCTAATTGAACCTCTGTTTCCATTTTATTATATTGATATCG
This sequence comes from Gigantidas platifrons, assembly GCA_002080005.1. Classification (NCBI taxonomy): domain Eukaryota; kingdom Metazoa; phylum Mollusca; class Bivalvia; order Mytilida; family Modiolidae; genus Gigantidas; species Gigantidas platifrons. The sequence continues at coordinate 248,533 of MJUT01009480.1, forward strand.
ATGAAATACCGTGATTTCCGAGTTAAATACAAACGATAATTTCACTAGTGAAATTACCATTTTTATTTTCACTCTCGCTATTTTTCTCGCCATTTTTCGAGCCGGAACTATTTTTTTTTTTAATTATATGGAGTGATGTCCTTTTGCTTCATTTCATTGGCAGATTGTTAGTTTCATTTACGATAAAGGAAAGATTTAAAAAATAAACAAAAGGATATCTTAATCTAGTATTTCATTGCGATACAATTAAAAGCAGGTAAATTTGGCAAACATTGACATGTTTTAATACTTTTCATGGCATGATTATTCTCTAAAAACATGTGATCTCGGTAGAAAGAATATTTCCAACAGTAGGATAAAACTTTAACCACCCCCAAAAGATCGTCTGCTATAAATTAACTCCAAATAACAGTGTTCGTTCTATTGCTTCTTGTGAAATGAATCCAATTTTTTCACAGTTTTCGGCAACCACAGGTTCAATGACTTCTGACACTAAGATGTCATCTCGTTTTATGGGAACACTTACATTTACGGAGGAACATTTAATTTTAACAATCCTAAGTCTAGTCAGGAAAGACAAAGTGATGATTCCGGACTACAAATAGCAAAAACTAAATATAAAAGAATAATACCTTTATCGTTTAGTGGTTCCGATTCTGAGTGAACTTTAGTCCAGTTTCCTTCCGCTAAAATCCGTTAAAATTACACATTTAACGTTTGAACCGTTTGGACCCACATTTAACGATTTAAATTTCCTAGCTGTTATATTGTTAAATTACTTGTTTTCTAATTATATAATCAATCGAATTTGAAATAGTTTTGGTTTTGTTAACGGCCAAATAGTGGTATTCATCCGACTTCTTTCACAAAGCATTCTTCCCACAAGGGTAAAAATGAAATGTACATACAAACATACATCAAGTGTCAATAAATAGAATTGTGCTTTCAAGGTCGAGTGCATACTATGGTCATAAAGTTTACAAGTAACCAACATGGAAATTATATTCCTAATCGAAATATGTGCACATGAATTTATTTATTTACAAAATTGAAAGCATTAGACAAACTTTTCAGTCAACGAATAGACAAGGACACAGTTGTATATTAATGCGCAATAAAGAAATAAACACATGCAATGCAGATGAAAGAAAATATCAAATTTATTGACTCAAAACAGTCTATATAATAAACAGTATAACTAACTTCGATGTCAGATTACCAAAAATATGTCACTCATGACCACACAACACTGATAATTCACTCATGCGCTTCGCGCATTCGTGAATTATCAGTTGTGCGGTCATTCCTGGCATTTTTGGTAATCGAACATCACAGTTAGTTATACTATAATATCAGTTACATGTGCGTCCTGTTAATATGCATCTAACTATATATTCCTATCTAATATGTTACGACTACCTTATTGGGTCAATTAAGTATCAATTACTGTATGTCTATATTTTAGTAAGCATTGCAGTGGGATATCCTGCATAGATGGGTGCATTAAAAAATAAATACCGTCAATTAAATATTGGGAATGCATTCATTTTATTTCATTTTCGCCTTGCTATTCTCATCGAAAAAAAATATCTAATTAACTTATATTAAACAAAACACTAGTGTTGTATTATGTGTTCCTTATACATCACATTTAATTCACAAAACAAATCTTACATCTACAATACACAACATTTTGTTTTAATATGTTAGAATAAAATAATAAAATTCAAGAGGGGCATCATAGCCTATGATTTATGGGACATTTATTATTTCTTTTATCATAATTTCTATTATGTGGATATAAGATTGCTAAAGAAATATCAACTTCTTCCGCAGAACTGCATTGCTTGCCAACTGACTACTCATGTCACCGATATTCTCTAGACGGTCTTTTATACATTTTTACATTTTCCAAAGCAATTCTAAATATTGATCTTTGTCTGGTTAAAACATTATTTTAAAGGGTTCTTTTCCATGCACAATTAGATGAAAATAACACAAGTTGCAAAAAAAATATGTTGTACCCGCTAATTGCTATAACATAATATTGTTATCTGCAAAGTTTAAATCTCTATAAATTGTAAAAACAAATAATGTCTGTTACGAGCAGAATATTCTAGGTATCAATATAAGAAATAATACCATGCAATAAAGGGAAAATGTATGCAGTGATGGTCAACACTCATGTGCTCCGGAAGGATAAACAGTTCCAGTGTCACTTGTGGTACCTGTCGTGTTGCCCTTGTTACAAATTCAGTGATAAGTCATCAATGAAGAAATGATCAGCTTATGATTACGACAAACGGTACATATTCGTGGTCGTTTGTGGTTCAGATATCCCATAATATTAACGAAGACATGATTGCGACATCAAAACCTTCGAAGTGATGACTTTAACTTAACCACTAGAAATCCTTACTTTAGTTGATCGCTGTTTAGCTCTAAATCTATCCCAAGATAATCATGCTAGAAACCACAAGCTCTTGAATATCGAATCAACTGACAGATATATACTGCATAATTATGGAGGTACTGATGGAATGTTGCGGCATACACAAATGTATAAATGGAATATTAACAATGGAACGAGTGATATACTATCTTTTCTCGTAAATATTAGTTGTTCCTCGGCCATATTTGTCAATTTGCACCGGATAGTAAGGCCGGGATTATCCAACTCGTCTATCAATAGAACGACCACCATTTGGGAATGCAACAACTTTTATATCTATTATCATCACCCATGATATGCTTTTGTCATAATATTCCTAATAAATTATGCCGAATCAATACACTGACTAATAAAATAGTATAAAGTAAATACCCACCCAAATTTCAAAAAGGAATAGCCCAGTCGATTCCAATTTGTTTGGCTCCGTTCATTCATTCCTCAAGGCCTGACAATATATTCTTATAAAGTGCATTCCCAATAATGATTATGATTTAACCTAATAATATAAAACACAATAATAGTATAGTGTTCTGCGCTCTCTGCACATTATATTTAATTAAAACAAAAAAATTAAAAACATTCTCAAATCTACAATGCACAACGTGTTGCTTTAATATGTTAGAATAAACTAAACGTCGAAAGATAAAATAAGCGCAGAGATGTATTCAGGATATTATATTAGTAAATAGAAAATATAGCAAAACATAAATAAAGCTAAAGAAGGAGTAACACGAACCCAACTAAAACCGATATTTTTTTTTGGTATAAATAGTGCATTTGAAGTCACAAGACTTGATGGAACGATCTCCCTGGTGATTTCATTAAACTTGTTATTGTTAATTCAAGACGGGTAATATTGCCTATGATTCATGTGACATTTATTATTTCTGCTATCAAAATTGTCATATTCCCGTTATCTGTGTTTTAAAGTAAGTACAAATGGTTTATATTTTCCGACAATATATGCATTTATAGCTTATTAATTGCCAGGGAAAATTTGCAATTTTGTGGGAATTAAATTTTTTGTTCACTTTGTTGTTTTTGATTATGAATAACATATGGGTAGATAGAGTAAATAGAAGACATTTATTTGATGAATATAAGTTTAGAACAATAGCATTTTTTTCTTTTCCTTTGTCTGATTGGTTGATATACCTTTAGGACACGAGTTTTCTTTCACTTGCTTTTGTCTGTTTGTATTGCTATACTATTGGGACACGTTTTTTCTTTCATTTGATTTTGCCTGTTTTGTTTTCTTTACAATGAAAACGGTATATAATTAGATTAAAACATATTTTTGTAAGGACAATTTTAGAAGGTTGACATCAATAAGTGTTATCCTGAAAAGGACTATTCTCCATTGCGCTAAACTTCCATGAAAAACGACTCTGCCATAACTAGAATGCTAACATTATATACATAATTAATATACATAATTAATCATTAGTATAACATATAATGATTATTATCTTATTTTTCAGAAGAGACCCAGGGTAAGTATTTATTGATATGTATAATAGATTAACATTAGTTTTATTAATTTCATTGGAGTAAGAGGAGTAGAATATCATTTGTCATGCTATATATCTACATACGCACAAAACTGGTGTGGATTATAGCATTCACCGATCGTACTACACCTCAACGTCTTCTCGGTAATAGGAATCCCCAGGATTACATATAATACTTCCACTTATGTCATACTGCTTGTGTATCAGTATATAATATAGATAACTTTCATATATCACATTGTTTTATTCTATCAATGATGAAACACAGTTAATAGAGGTGTCCATTTATTCAATAAGTTATACTATTTTTTAATAGCTTGGGTAAACATTGAATATATTTAATGGAACGATTAAATGAACATGGACTATTAAAAGATACATGTTATAAAACCATAGATATCACATTTAGTACGCACACGCGTTTCTGGAATAACCTTCGTCCGGTACGATCTAAAGATTGGAAAGCCAAATAACTTAAACTTTTGGGAGCAATAAACCCAAAGGGCCTCAACAAGATAACCAAAGCCGGCCAATAACATCGATGCCTGAAGGAGGAGAACCTTAGTATAAGGAAAGTTTGCAAGCATCAAAGGGACAACCAGAAGCTATATAACTATGCGATCAGACATTATTTGCTTATGTAAGCAATGTGTTTTAACATATATAGATAGTACATGATGTATATTGTTAATCTTATTCCATATGACCATGTCCCCAGCAATGCATTTATCTCGCTTCTAGTAACCGAACGGGGTATTAGATAACTTTGTAACCGATAATATATCTCTGAATTATGATGGTAAATGAAACCTATTGTCTGTATATCATTTTAGCATGCAGTTTAATTTAATATTTAAAACATTAAGGACTTAGTATTCAAGCTAGTGAACCTGGAATATGTATTACAGAGTGATGTACTCAATATTTCGGTGATAACATGTGTGAACTAAGAGTAGGTTATATAGAACACTGCCTTGATATAGCATATGCAAACCAAACAAATGACTCCATCAAAATAATCACGAAAGTATGTACCCTTCCGGTACACATGATATTTGTATGGCCAAATTTACGTTTTCTGTGTAGTGTTTTATAGATTAACGACTTCTGTTTGCCTATTTGGTATCTCCAAACTTGTCGCATACTAGTATATATTTTGTACAACACGGTATCTAAAAATGTTAAATGCCAACAAAGTTTAACGTGAACAGTGAATTAAATCTCGTGATTAAAAAATGTAAAATGTAAAAACGGTGGTGTACAAAGAATGCTATAATGTTGCAGCTGTAAGTTGTATGCTCGCATGACGCCATCAACAAGGAGGCTTTGGTCTAGAAAACCAGGTTATCCACAACAAGTTTTATTGATGTGCTGTGGTCATGTATACGTGTGTAATGAATGTCGATTTTTTTTCTGTTTCTACGATTTGCGATTAGATTTTGGAGCTGTTTTAATAGATTGTTCTTTTTTTCTTCTTTCCATTTTCACTAGTATATGTTTCAATTAAACATTTTCTGCTATTTAACTACTGATAATTTTCTTTCAATTAATGTTAAGCAATAACACATTGATCAGTCATATAAATAGAAATTTAGATACATGTATATTGGTTAGTACACAGGACTGTAATCGTTTACTCTGCATTATATGACACGCATTAGGTTACTGTAGGCATGTTAATGTTATCCAGACTCTCACACGGTGTTCCAGTCTTTTGCCTTTGTCTGTGCCTGATTCGCTTAAGCATATTTTGTTAAACATTTTGAAAATGATGTGGACACCATGTGGTGCCGTGTACCTCCGATAGGCTCATAATTACACTTGTTTGCTTATCGTAAAATGCAGACTAAATGAGTCTAAATACTTGCGTTGTGATCCGTGATGATGGAGTTCGGGCTCCTGGTAACTTTTGCCCTTACTTCATCTAGACAGGAGATCAAATGAATCAACTGATCTCGTTTCAAAAATACACTAAATTTAAAAAAAAAATACAATAAATTAAGGTTCATCTTCCTCATACATTGATATACAGTCAAGTCTATATATAAAAGTCACTAAAGGGAACCGGACCATACGAGGTTCGTGTTACTCTATCTTCAGTTTTATGTGTATCTTTTGTAGATCGTTATTTGTCCTTTTGTGTTGTTTTTTCGTTTGACCATGATGATGTCTCTCGATTTACGAACTATGATTACCCTTTGTTATCTTCAAACTATTCTTACTATTAATAGACAACAGCAATTTACATTTAAAGATATTGTTTTTATAACATGTCCTAGAAAGAGACGCGATATTAAACATATATCTCACTTTAAAATGTTTCAAGAGAGTTGTTCTCTACGTTAATGACAATAGACAACGGTACAGCAAGAAAATATTATACTACAATACTATCTAAGGATTGTATGAGTTTGATATTACAAGTTAAATACTTTCATGTATCATGTACTTCTTTTTTTATTACATCTATATTACACCTGTGAACAATTTACCTCTGGCTGCCACGAAATCTCACAGGTTTACAAATATTTACAATGAACAATATAATTAAATAAATAAATCCTGGTAGTAAGAATACAATATCATAAGCAACTAATTTATATTTTATCTTTCATATTCAGTTTATACACATACATTTTTACACATTAAACAATCCAATAATAGCTGTAATTTCATAATATTATATAAGTTTCGAACTACTGGGTTTCTAATCATCATGTGTATGTTACTTCTGAATCCATTTGTGAGGTTTTTGATAATTATTACTTCCCTGTAAATGCTTTTATTATACTTTAGATAATTTCTTGTTTTCCAAATTACCCATTTTAATATACAAATTACCAAATTCACTAAATGTAGGTCTTCAGTTATTTCTCCCTCGTAAATCCCAATGATTAAGTTTTCCTCAACAAGCACTATTTTTTTTTTTTCAAAAATGATTTTAAAAATGTGTTTTAATTCATCTAAGACATGTTTAATTTGATGACACCTGTAAAACAAATGCACAAGGGACTCTATTTCATTTTCACAAAAATGACAATGACCATTTGATTTTTCCATTTTTGTAATCTATATTGTGAATAGACAATGTTATGCAATATTTCCATTGGATAGTGCTTTGTTTACATTTAATCTTGTTCAGTATATACCAAATTGATATCCAGTTAAAACGGTTTTCATAAACTGTATCCCATTTTAATTGACACTTTAGTGTGATTGGTATATGTATTACTTTCTGGATATTCTTCAGTTCCAGCTCTTTTGGAAAAATGATTTTATTATTATGCTTTCCAATATTCAAACTACTGTATATTTTTAAACCAAATGATTTGTGTTTATCTTTTCGTTATCATCTGATTTTAATTTTTTTTAAACATTTTCTGGGGTTGATTTTGTTTTTATTTTTGCCGATTCTGATATTCAGTTCCTTTTATTATCCAGTCTATTAAGTATAGTCTGATTATCAACAAAAGTTTTATTGTTTTTGATATATATATCATTTATTTTAAATATATTATTTCTCAAAAACGATTGGAAAAAAAGTGGATTTCTCTTAAAAGAGTAGGCATGATAAGGGCAGAAATTGGCCTAAAAAATAGGCAAATTATAAATGAAACGTATAGCTTTCATTGTTTATTGATTTTATAAGAACTGTATCCCATCTAATATTTTGGTAATAATTTTCCATATTTGCACGTGCGATGACGTCCCAGTAGTCAATGGATAGTCTATCATTTCGTGATAATATATGAAATCCAACACGAAATGTGTATTTAATGCCAATTTTCAATATCTCCACAATTACATGTAGGTACCAAAGGCTTATTTTAGTATGATGTTTAATATACATACACTATATCTCATTTAAAATTGTGTTGGTACCCGAGTGGGAAGAGTATGAAATCGGTAAAAAAAATCATAATTTTAAGCTCAAATTCTCGTGAGCAGCCATATGTTAGTGACCGTTTTCATCCGTAATAGACAGATATAGAAATCGACATTCTAATCTCATCCAATATAAAGTTGGTTATCTTAGTTGCTGTACTACGGGAGTAATATTTGGAACTTGAAATTTTTTTTTGAAAGTGTTGTCGTTAAATAGGAAAAAACCCAAAATGTTGGAGATGATTTATGGCCGACCTGATTGTGCATGAACTTTTTTGTTCTAACCGTCAGTGGAATTTCAGCTGTTACTATACTTTAATTTTATCCCATAATTCACAAAAAGAACGTACCAAAGCAAACCAAAACAAACAACCACAAAAAAAAAATCAGGTATTGTATGTCAGATTATCTTAGAAATTAATTCATTGGACATGCAGACGACAGATGGGAACTCTCTATTTTTAGTAGTCCCTTTACTTTTCCTTTTCTTTATTTTGACAAATATATTTTGTTTAGCTCTTTCGCAATAATTGTAATAAAAGTAAAGTTTATTTATATATAACTTAATTCTACCAATTTCGTAGTCACGTTGCGGCGAAAAGATTAGCTCTCCAGACTGTCGATACGAACATCGTGAAGTCGAATCATTGATTTTTTTTTTGGACAAATTATTATGCATCATAAGAAAACGTTTTTGATGTGGTGACAGTGTTAATGTTAAAATAACAGCTAAAGCAAGCTATCAAATGTCCATAGTACTTCATTTTGGGTTACCTGCTCAGGGCAAATTGCAAATGAGGCAAATGCCTCATACCTACATTGATGATTGTTTTTACACAGATTTTATTTAAAAATATATATATATATCTCTATTCCGATTGAAACGATATACAGTGAATGCATTCGTTTAATGTCTACGGTTACAGTTTGAAATCTACAGACATCGCCGCGATGAAAGACATGACTGACTTCAAAGATATCAGGCATCAAACATGCTTATCGAACACCTGATGAGTTAAGACCTACAGCATCCTTTCACACGTTTCAATTTTAACCCGATTCTTGCCTTGATGCAATGCATTTAGTCATTTATCGTCACAATCACGCTCAATTCACGTGTCTACGAAACTGGCTGAACATGGGTTCGTTGAAAAGAAAGTCAGGAGTGGTAAGCATAACTTTAAAGTTACAACACTTTAGAGGAATATCAGTGTCTTATGTTGTTTGGTCCATAACAATATTTTTGACTGAAATGGAGCTGCTAAGTTTTAAATGTTCCCTATATTTTGCAAGTTGACAAACAAAAATAGGTTTTTTATTCATAAAGGGGAACGGAACTCCTTTGCCCAACCCCTGGACCATACCCTGAATTATTGTATGCAACTAAATAAATGGATTATTGAAGATTTTGACAATTACATATTCGTTACACAAACATCATTCCTGTGCAGTTTAGGAGAACAATCTTTAGTTTATAATTTACATATAGAAATCAAATATGGTATATTTGTTTGATTTTTATCAAATCCAATGCAGTGTCCTTTCGAAGTTCTGTAGACAATTCTGATGTTTCATCTACACAAGAATTCCGGTCTATATATATTCTGTTAGTGAGACAGTTTTTTATCTTTAGACACACATACAAGACATAAAAACGTCTTAACGATATGTCTAACCACACAAAGCACGTCTCAAGTCACTGACAATCTTTTGAGCTCGCATTTAATTGATTTTTTTTGCATCATTTGGTCTGCCATCACAGATATGATTTCTGGGTTTATTAGCCTATTATACAGTGTAGTACCACCAAAAAGGCTCAATGGCCAAACATCACAGAAAAGAAATAGAACATGGAACTGTTTTGACTTTTTATTTTACTCAATAATATAGATGGGCTCAGGATCGGATATAATTATTCTGAGGTGTTACCAGAGATATTAATGCAATTGCTTTTAATTCATCTGGTGTTAGCTTAGTGCATTTCTTCAGAACAGGGATTTCGAAATACTCCCTCTTGCCTGGAAAAGTAGAAAATACGAAAATTTAATCATAAACAGTTATGATTACTGAACTAGGACAAAGATGCGGCTAGATTCGACGATTTGTGTCTTCCAAGTCTGAGCTTCTGGGCACCTTAAGCGTCCCCCAAACCCCTCACCCATTTTCTGGCCTCATTTAAAAAAGGGTATAATTACGGCCATGGCAAACATATATTTCTTAAAACGTGACAAATAAAACACATTGATATTTATTATACAGACACAAAATGAAATTCACGTGTTCAATTTTTGAGAACTGATTACTGATTATTTAAATAGATTGTCATTATATTAAGGTTGTTTTCCCCCATTTCCCATGATTTCACAATTCACATACATATATTTATTTATTTTCCGAACTTCAGTATCCATTCATTAGAGTGTTAGATTGAAAATTTAATCTTGCTGGAGTATTACAAGTTAACTACGAAATGACTATAATGAGAATAAAAACATAGTTTTCACCTATATTCAAAACACAAAACATCATTTCAAAGAAACATTGGAACGCTATACGTTCCCAATTTCGATCGATCTGCACGTACATTATACCCCCATAGGTTTTGGTTAACTTATGGGTATACGTTCAGATCTTGAATATAATAAATGGCATAGTCACGATAGTGCATTAATGATATTTGGTATTGGACAATGCATGGTTTTCTCCTTGATATGTCATTGTTGCCTCCATGTTACGATTAAGCACCGTTGCTAATAATGTAGGAATGGGTTCAATTTCCATTTACTAGATAGATATGATAATGATTAAGCAATGCATTTTGATAAAAAGTGCAACAGTATTTACTAATGGTTATGTCACTGTTAACTAAGAGTTCGGAAACATGTTGTGTCTTTAAGACTTGACATCAGCTACTAGATATAGCTTAGAAATCATATGCGGGCATTATATCCTTCCCTGATAGAACATTTACTAATTTAAGATAAAGCAACTTTGACCTTCATTGTTAACACTTAACTGTGTTAAAAAAAATATGTTTAGGTCTATTTCCCCCCACTATAAGATGTTGTATCTCTGGCATATTATTTTGAAGAAAAAAATATCTGAACCTCAAGCCATACATTTATTTCGTAGGTTTGCAAGCTTTATTTGATTATTATAGTGTTCTAGTTTTCTTAATGTATGCAGTTATAATAAAATTAAGAACATTTGATATATGAAGGTCTACGTTAATTTGTCATTTTTCTCTTTTGTGTGATGTTTAAGTGTTACCTCGTGCGGACGAACATAAGAACGCGACGTAGGTCCGACGAAACGGTGTTTCCGTGCCATACCGTTTAAAGTCTCAACCGATTGATTTGATATATGGATATGTTGTTTATAGCAACCAATGGCAGACCAACTTGATTTTGGGGTAAATTGGGTGAAGGAATTTTCAGTTGGAAGGGATTCTGTTTTCATGGACACATTTTTTATTCTTTTTATTCAGCATGGATTATGTCCCGCTCCTGCCGCTGTAGCACCACCTTACCATGCTGTGCAGTTGACTATGCTCTTTTGACATTCTTACTACTGAGAATGATTTCCTCTCATAATATAAAACAAATCAAAATATCAGAGCTCGGCATTGACGAGTTTCTGTGGTTGATAGGGATAATATATGGTTACTAGGGACAATGTCAGGTTTACGGAATATATACTGATTAGTGAATGATAACATATCTCTGCTTAGATGTTGTTGTAGAAAATTTCTACTTGATTAAATAAAAGCTCCATGAGATCTACAACAAATTACTGTGAGTAGGGAAACCTGAAATATTAAATGACATGTCTAGTGTATAGAGCTTGACAAAAATGTACTGCTTAGTTAAATATCAAGTCAAAAGATCGTAGGTGTCCAAATTCAACCTTTAATTACAATAATATAGGTTAATTTAATGCTTACAAACCGTTGATAGGGTGACAAAACAACGCAAAAATACTATATGCTACCCTGGAGCATTGTAATATCATTTATAGAGTGTACATACACATAATATAACATTTTGTCGAAAAGACTATGCAAGATATGTAAAATAAAACCATCATATTTGAATTTGCAATGATTAATTGGCCCCTCCTCCATTTACGTTGCCAAGCAACAAAGGACAAAGGGAAAGCATTCAAACATGTATTGTTCTTACCTTTCAATGATTGTGTTTAATATTATATCTATATGAACACCTTCTGAGATGGGGACAAAATTTACCCTTATCATGCCCACTCTGTTGATCTCAGAGTTTTCAAATATGTTTTTTTTTTATCTAAAATGTCATTTGTAGACTCCGTAGAACATGACCACAAGAAATTGTGCCATGCTTGCATAGCGTCTTGGTAGTATTTTGGAATGTATACGATATCTAATCCTTTAATATCGGCGCATTTACAAAGAACAAAATCAACTCCAAATTTATTATCGTATTTCTGTAACCAGTGTTTACCTATCGCATTCCATCTAACTGTTCATTATGTTGTATATAAATATTATCTCTTTACTTAAATTATGATGATCACCTCCCCCTCCCCCCCCCTTCATTAATATTTAAACAATACACGTTTTTTTTTCTATTTGGTTTGGTTTACTGTCACAAATGAATTTCCAAATCAAATCATTTGCCTCTTTTCTTATATTTCTCTGGTATCCCCTCATTTCAGTTTCAAATCCCATTTGAGCTACAGGAATTTGTTTAGCGATTAAAGTTGTTCCATTAAAGGCTACATTTATGTTTTCAAAACCTGAGTGCAGCTTTTCATTTTATTTATATTTATTGGAAAGTCATCATTGTCTATATTGTACCTGTGAAAAACTCCTAACGTATTTATATTATGAGAAATCCATGATATGTTAGTTAATCTGGGTAGTTTCTCCATTAATCTACCAATAAATAATTCTTTTGTTTTTTCATAATTTATCTTAGAACCATAATTCAAATTTCGAAAGAATTAAAAAGGATTGTTCAACAGAATCTTCGTTTTTAGCTCACCTGACCCAAAGGGTCAAGTGAGCTTTTATCATCACTTTGCGTCCGTCGTCGTCGTCGTCGTCGTCGTCCGCGTCTGTAAACTTTTCATACTTTCTTCTTCTCCTTTGAAACCACCAAACTGATTTGGACCAAATTTGACCGAAATATTCATTGGGAGGTCCTCTACTAAATTTGTTATTTTGGTGCAGATCGGAAATCCAACATGGCCGTCAGGGCCAATAATGTGTTCTGATTGTTTGAAACTTTGAAAATCTTCTTGTCAGAAACTACATAGCCGATGAAATTGTAACATTACAGAAATGATGACTGGATGGTCTTCTACTAAATTTGTCATTTTTGTGCCGTTCGCATATCCAAGATGGCCGCCATGACTCGACTTAATTTAACATTGGACCCTTTGGGAATTTCACATTTTCATCTTTTTTTCTGAAACCACGCAACAGATTTGAACCAATCTTGGCCGAAATGTTCATTAGATGGTCATATACAAGATTTTTGTGTTTGGTGATGATCGGAAATCCAACATGGCTGCCAGGGCTCATAATGTGTTCTGATTGGTCGAAATTTTATAAATCTTATTGTTAGAAACCACAAAGCCAATTGAATTGTGACTTTACAGGAATGATCATTGGGTGATCCTGTACGAAACTTATGAATCGTTTGCTGATCGGAAATTCAAGATGGCCGCCATAACTCGACTTAGTTTAACCTTGGACCCTTTGGGAATTTCACATTTTCATCTTTTTTTTCTGAAACCACGAAACAGATTTGAACCAAACTTGGCAGAAATGTTCATTAGATGGTCATATACAAGATTTTTGTTTTTGG
>MJUT01009480.1:262853-277872 GCA_002080005.1 Gigantidas platifrons
CATAATGTGTTCTGATTGGTCGAAATTTTAAAAATCTTCTTGTTAGAAACCACTAAGCGAATTGAATTGTGACTTTACAGGAATGATCATTGGGTGATCCTGTACTAAACCTTTGAATCGTTTGCTGATCGGAAATTCAAGATGGCCACCATGACTCGACTTAGTTTTAACATAGGACCTATGGAAAAAATGTTTAAAAGTCTTCTCCTCTGAAACCAGCAAGTCAATTTAAAGCAAACATGGCATGAATGGTTTTAGGTGGTCAACTTTCAAAATTATGTCCTGTGAGCCCGATCTCCATCCAAGATTGCCGCAGTCAGCGGACATAGTTTTAACATAGGACCCTATGGGAAAATTGTTTAAAAGTCTTCCCTCTGAAACCAGTCAGCCAATTTAAAGCAAATATGGCATGGATGGTCCTTGGGTAGTATACTTTTAAAATTGTGTCCGGTGACTACTACCTCCATCCACGATGGCTGCCATGAGCAGACATAGTTTTAACATAGAACCCTATGGGATTTGAGTAGTAACTTAGATGTATTCGGCATGCAGACATTCTTAAGAGGACTTAATTATGTCAGGTGAGCGATACAGGCTCATGTGAGCCTCTAGTTTGTTTAAGAGTTGCGTGTCGTCGGCAAGCATGCATATTTTTGCTTCCTTTACGAGCTGTCCCTCACAGTCGGGTAGTTGGATACCTTGTATTGCCAGAGTGTTTTGTATAGCACAAACCATCGGCTCTGCCTGAATAATGTATAATATCGGTGCAGTGTGACATCCTTGTCTGGCTGAACGCGATATTGCGAAAAATGTTGATATGAAACCATTTGTTTTTATACAGGTTTTTCCTCTTTTAAATAACATAAACCCATTCACGAAATATCAGTCCAAAATTAAAAACATAACATAATTTAACCACCCTCACTCCATTCTATCAAATGTTTTTTGCTTATCAACAAAATAATGACACCTTCCTCATCTTCATTATTTACAAATTCAATAATATCGTCAATCACATATATATCATATCATGTACTTCTTGAGGTAATTTGAAATGAAATATACAGGCGTCATATAATACGTTCAGGAGTTGTAGGAATCCAACTCTAAAGAAACGGGAATAATATAGATGTACTGATTTAAAAAATATATATATATTATCGTCTTATTATTAGATGTTCAATAAATATATCAAATGTAGAATGCACGACGCGTTTCTGGAATACACATCATCAGGTACACTAAATATCAAAAGATTGGAAAGGCAAATAATTTACCGATAATGTCAGTGATTAAGAATAGGTCAAGGAAACTATAATTCAGTTTTTGCTTTAGCTAAAAATAGTTGATCATTTATTTTAATATGACGTCCTTCTTTTGCTTTGCAAATAGACGGGCGATTAATCAGATGGAAAAATCGCATTAGCGCATTCGCCGCGCACATTTAAGCCAGGTGATATAATCACGAAATAAAATTATTTACACAGTTGTTAACGTTTTAATCATCTATTTCCACTGACAATAATCAACATAGACAAAATTAATAATATGTGACGTACAATTAAAACATGCAAACATAATAGTATTGTCCTTAGAGTACATGTGGCTGACTTTTCCGTCGTAAAAGTATATGTCTGCTCGAATTTTGAAGCATACAGTATGTGCGACATTGTCCGCAAACGTAGATATCAATTACCGTCTTCTAATCAAAGTATACTACCTTGTTTGCATTGTTAGACATATCAGAATCGAAATAATTCATGGAATCCAGAATGTGTGTTGAGTTTGAACATGGGTTGGCAGGTTATTAGTAGTTTGAATATTAATATCCGCAAACCCGTGTTAAAATGCAAAGAACATTGTGACTTGAATGATTTATTTCTGAAATAAATAATATGTGATAATAAGATCAATTTCAACATGATATACTACATATATTTAAAGGTATTCGAAAACAAATTTAAACAATGTTAAGCTTTATATAACACTGCATTTCTTGGGATTAATGGCTGAAGTATAAGTTATTATAAGGTTGTGCTGCTGTAGGTTGTTAGTTGACGAAGTACATCATTACAGTGTATCTCTGTCCTCGTTTGACTCCTTTTTGATTGATCATGTTTGCATAAGTAATCAGTGATAATTGTTGTAGGCCTTGCTGTAAACTGTCACATTGAAGCATCGTACTAAATATCTTTCTCCGTCAATATAATATGCTTACAATCAGATGTTTATCATGTCCTTCATGTCCATTATTCGTATGAGCTAGAGTACAAAAATGAACTTCTCGAAATAAATTATAATATTCTAACACGATCCTATAATTTCACGTTCCACTAATCAATTCCAAGTTTGATGATTTTGTTGATCGAATCTATCCCATTGCACTTTAAATAAAGGCTACCACCTATATGGTTAGATATCACAATATATAATGGATGTCTTCGTGTGTGAGGTGTACTGTGACTTCCATTTGATGAACACTGTTGACGACATGACATTCAGTGTGACAATAATATTGCTCGACTGTGTAATATATTTCCACTTTTAAGCATCACAACTTATTATAGAATAAATTTAGCATACACATATTCCATTTTCTCCAGAAAAAGATATTGCATTTTACAATAATATGTTGTTTGTGTGTTCATCGACATGGACCACATATTTGACAATTAATTGCCAAAATAAATTTTCAAATACAAACTCACGAATTAAACCCTGTATTGAAATCATTAATTCTTTAAATCCAGCAAACTATGGCCACAAATAGTGCTGTATACTGTTATACTGTTACATAAGATGAATATATTTTGAAATTAACAAAAATATCATTTACTGTATTTCGATTCTCAAAGTATTTCTTTGATATGCCAAGAGTTATCTTCATTGCATTCAATGAAAGAGTAATAACACAAATCCTTAAACAATTTTAGCATACAACAAAACAAATGTTGAACTAATTTACAATTCCAAAATAGATGTAGCATATTTTTTTTAGTTTGCATATATAATTCGTAAAGTCCACATTTATATAGATATGAATTACACGGCAACATTATGTACAATAGTTTAAGTTGAAAGTTTTGTAGTTTTCTGACTTTAGTTATACAGAAGCCATTGAACAAATGCCATGCCAATCGTATACAGAAATTTCTAAATCGTTTTCTCATTTTTTATGGCACATACTAGGCTCTTGTTGAAACTCTCTAAATACATGATTTGTAATCTTGCAAATTAGGTCATGGATCATAGATTCACACATAATAATCTGCTTCCAATTATTTGGAATCGCCCTCATAATATCATTCATTTATTTAGTTGATATACTGTTAGGATAATATTTTTTTGCTGTTGCTTTTGTCTGTTTTCGTTGAGCTACTTTTAGGACAAATTTGTTATCCTCTTGCCTTTGTCTGTTTTGGTTGATCTATTTTAGATTCATTGTTTTCTTTGTTTTATATTGTCTCTATATACTAGATTAACATTAGTTTAATTAGAATGAAAGTAGTTGCATATCATTTAGTACATTATGTGCTTACATACATAACACTTATGTAAAGTATGACATACACAGATAGTATTTCACCTTACTATAGTGTAGATAACATAAATCCCTTGGATTACCTTGAAGCCTTCCACTTATCTCGTATTCTCTATTCTCCAATAAATCTAACATAGTTTAATAAACTTTCTGTGTCAGAAACTCAATTTATCTGATTACCCCTTTGACATTTTCAAACTCTTTCTATCTAAATAAATCTGTCGACAATAATCTCATCATACCAGACTGTCCAAAACTTCCTGTTTGACAACGATTAATCATTAATACAATAAGATATAATTAGCTTAGCCGTTCAGCCCACCATGTACGAACGACCATTCTACCATGTACGATAGGACACCGGGTTTTACTTCAAACAATTGTTATGCAATAAACTTATACATGTGTATCTTGTCCCGCTTCATTCATTGACATCATTATAATAAAACATTTACAAAAAATAAAAAAACCCTTACCAACGACCAAGGCACGCTCGAGACAAACCATATAATGTAACACTGAGAACTTGCGTTTTCCCGGCAAATACCATTTCGTTAGACCGCCACTGGGGCACAGTGTGAGAACCATACTGACTTTGAATATGCTGAACTGCCTTTAAAAAAATGTATATACAAAACCAATGTTTATAAAATACTCTTATAAATAAATCATATCAATAGCACACATTACGAATTAAATTTTAAACTAAAATTTAATATGAAAATGTTGACTTGTCGCACGAACAGGTAGCTAGAGAATGACTCAAACAAGTCTTAACAACTATCACGATCTACAAATAACCAATGCTGATTTGTTGAAAACGATCAAGTAGTTTTAACATTGAAAACAATAATATACCATTTTCCCGCTATTACTATTTTTGGTATCTTCAAACTCTTCTAACGACGAACAAATACCACCGAAATGCCCTTCTTTAATATCTAAGTTAATACTGTATTGAATGTTAATTTGTTATTAGCTGTGAAGGTGAATGCATCTGCAAACATCAGTTATAACATAGTCACACTATTTCCTTGTCATATTGTATTTGTGTCGGTCCATATTGAGATATACAAGTTTGTAGACAGTTTCCTTTCGTATTCAACTAAAATAATATTGTTGTTACGATGTTATTTATATCATCAACTGACTGATGCCGAATAATATCCTAACCAGCAATGTATGTGTGTACTTGGAACCAGTGACCGGGGATTCCGGAAGTGACGAATATATACTAAATTCGGCAGTCAACAGATAGTGATCAACCAGTGTGGAAGTTCCCAAAGCGGCTCCATCCTGACCTGACGATATTGGTGATTGTTGATTCAAGCCTATATACATATCCTTTAGGTATAACTAATATAAAGTGTGTTTCATTACAGTGGTGTCAGAAGTCGGCACGAAACCACTGTATTTTCAGTCTGACAGTTCGATTTTCTGACGTTTGTTGGCGCCATTTTCAAATATTATTTTTTTTGTCATCGCGGTGATAATGTTCATTATCACGATCCTGTATTAAAGGCGCGTTGATGTATCATTTACTTGTTATTATATTACCAATCTCACTGTCCACTGACCATTTAGTACATCTACACGACCATATTTGATTTATTTTTCACCCAGGCCTTTCCTTTCCCACTTCCCCTTTTTTGTTTAATTATTTACAGGAAACCACAGACGGGTGCGATTGGGGGGTTATTAAGCTAGTTTATTGTATAACATACGATAATATTTACAATTGTCAGTGAAAATGTACATGTACCCTTTTTGTAGGTAATTTTTTTATGTACCTGAGACAGCTTTGTGCGTCAGATTGTCTAATGTCATTGCTGTTACTTCAGTTACACTGGACAAAAATACCTTTATTATTATGATTAACATTTTCTGGGTACATTTTTTGAGATTGTCAATTGCTCATACATGTATTTTTATTGTCAACATATATGAGCATTTTACCTGTGTGTTGATTGATTATATCAATACTATTTATATACCAATATTGTTAAATTGTTTAATACTGTTTATATGTATAGATGTCTTATACTATGAATTTTTGAGAAACTATAGTCTGTTTCTAATTTACGACATTGATAGTCCGATAGATTTTTAAAAACTATAGTCTGTTTCAATTTTTTTTACTGTACATTTGATAAATAGTTAAAGGTTAACTTTGAGTCAGATGTTCTGATTCAAGTACTTTGTCTATATAAATCAAATATTTTAGACAGATACTTTAGTTTAGACATATATTTTTATACATCAATCATAACTTTCTGAAGTTATAGAAACATCAGCTACAATGTCACAGCCAATAAACATCAACACAGCAACACTTGATGAATTGAAGACTATTACTGGTATAAGTGATAAAAGAGCAAATAAAATCATAAAGAGAAGAAAGGATAAAGGATCACCACTTACACTTGAAGATCTCAAATTGATGACAGACATACCTAGTACAATATGGGATCCATTGATAGAAGCTGGAAGTATTACACTGGAACCACCAGAGATTAGTCAACCAACAGAAGCAAACGCTATGGAACAAGGTCAGACGCAGAAGTTGACTAAGCTGATTGAGACTTTGCAAAAGGATGTAATTGACCTTAAGACAGAGAAAGCCAAAATGCAAAGCGATTTTGACCACAGGATGATAGAGATTAATGCAGATTTTGTTGTGAGAATGAAGAACAGAGAACATGAATTTTAACAACATCAATCAGTATTTGCCCATAAATACAAACAGGAAATGGAATAACTTATTAAGGAGTCACAAGAAAGAGAAGAAAAGCTACAACAAATCATAAAGAATCAAGAAGCTGAGATGAAACAGTTGAAAACACCAGGAACTGTCAATGTGGATGATAAAGCGACTCTTGAGAAGATAGTTGAAAACAATGTATCTAACAAAGAGAAGGAAGAATCAAAGACTACCAGTACGTCAACACTAGAAGATATTCTAGGGAAGTCTAATCTACAAACAAAGCCATACATGTCGAAAGGAAACAAGTTGTCTAATGATGGTCCTTTGCCACCAAAGATGGGAACTTATGATGGTCATGGAGATTGGAGACCATATTTTGTCCAGTTTAATCATATAGCAAATAGGTACAAATTGACAACTCAAGACAGATTAGACAAACTGATAGAGTGCCTAAGAGACCGTGCACTGAAAGTTTTTTACATCAAAACCAAAGTCCATACAGGAAGATTACAGTGTTATATGTAAGAAAATGGATGAAAGATTTGGACGCAAGGACCTGCCACAAGTGATTAGGAGACAATTACAAGATTTACGCCAAAAACCGGATGAGTCCCTGGATAAATATGTAGAGAGAGCACAAGATCTGGCAACTGATGGTTATCCTGGAACACCTGATGCCTTCATACAAATAGTAGCCACTGATGCTTTCCTAAAGGGATGTTATGATAAACAGGCTGCCTTAACAACAATGGATAAAGACCCAGATACTTTAGATAAGGCTTTACAGTATGTCAAGAGTGCTGTAACTAATCAAAGAGTTATTCTTGGAGCTAAGAAAGCTGATGTTAAAAGAGTGACATTCCAAGACACTGACATGGACACATATAACACAGATGAGGACAGCACACCAATAATAACCACTGTGAGAGCTATGTACAAGAAAAATACAAACGAAACAGATGTGAGCAGGTTTGAGGAGAGACTAAAGAAAACAGAAGACGATCTTCAAGAAACCAAGAGTAACGTAAAGCAGATCTTAGAAATATTAAAAGGAGCCAACCAAGAAAGCAAATGGAGATCACAACAGAGGTCACCAAGTCCTAGACGAAGTCCAATAAGGACAGGTAGATGTTATAATTGTGGAGAAGAAGGGCATTACAGTGCAGAATGTAGCAGACCAAGAGTAAGATCACCACAACGATTAAGTCCCCGATCAAGGTCACCATCTCCTAATTATGACAGAAATTCTTTAAAGTTCAAAGGGCAGAAGGCGTAGGCCGACCTTCTACCCATCCAAATGACATTGGAAAGCCACCACCTATTGAAGATGAGAAACGGATATATGAACAGAAACGAAGTATACCGACAGAAGTTCGATTATACCAAACTACAGTCATCGACAAAGAGGCAAAGACATTGTACATTCCCGTACATGTGGAACAACAAAAGGTTTTGGCCGTAGTGGATACGGCTGCACAAGTATATGTAATGAGTAGAACATTTTTTGAAAGACTGAAACATAGACCGAAGTTGACCAACACTATTATACTAAAAGGAGCAGGAGATTTTTCAGAAATGGAAGCTAGAGTTGCTGAGGAAGTTTTGTTTAGAATTGGCCAAACTAAAGTCAAATGGAACATGGTTGTAGCCGATTTAACAGATGACGTCATCTTGGGTATTGACTTCTTAGCACACCAGAAAGCTGTTGTCAACCTGACAGATTACTCTGTAGAGTTTAGAGGAGAGAAAATCCCATCAACTGTGATTTCAACTAGCCATGAGAAGACAGCGAAGATATACAGAGTGAAATTAGCAAAACGCACAGTTGCTCCACCTTTTTCTAATAAAATATCTGTAGCTGAATTCGATGAAGCACCTGCCAACGACATTGTTCTCCAGCCGACACAGTTTATGAAGGGCCTATTAGTACCAAACATGCTTTGTCAAGGAAGAAAACAAGTAGCCATAATGCTGAAAAATCCAAATGAAGAATATAAGACGTTGAAGTGTGGGTACTGTATTGGTATAGGGATTGAAGTAGATCAAACCATGGATGATGATGTAGAAGAAACAGAGGCTAAAGTATTCAAAGTGAATATATTAGACACTCAACAGGAACGTTTCGATGAGAAGAAACACATGGAGGAAGTGACATCTACCAGTACACTTAAAGGAACTTTATAGGAGATCGACAGTTAACTTAAACTTGCAACAGTCGATACAGTTGGCCAAATTACTCCAAAAGTTTGAAGACATATTTGCTACGAGTGACCTAGATATAGGACTATTTAATGGAGATATTAAGCACAGAATAGACACTCAAGACTCCCATCCAATAAGGCAGAGAATGAGAAGAACGCATATTGGATTTGAAAAAGAAGAATAGGAGCACCTTCAAAAGCTGTTGCAAAAAGGCATCATTGAACCATCGTCTTCCGAGTGGGCATCTCCGCCAGTCCTCGTCCGTAAAAAAAGACGGTAAACTGAGATACTGTATCGACTACAGAAAATTAAATAACGTTACAATTAAAGATGCCTTCCCAATTCCGAAGATCGAATCATGTCTGGATACTCTTCGAGGCAGTGTATACATGTCAACTTTAGATATTGCCTCTGGTTATTATCAGGTGAAGCTGGATGAGAAGGATAAACATAAGACGGCATTCGTTACAAAATACGGCCTGTTCCAGTATACTAAACTCCCATTTGGACTTTGTAACAGCCCAGCAACATTCAGCAGAGTTATCCAGTTGGTGCTACAATGGTTGTCATGGAAAGAATGCCTTGCATATCTTGACGACGTTATCGTTCTAGGTACAGATTTTGAAAGCCACATACAGAGTCTTACCAAGGTATTTTCAAGATTCCAGAAATACAACTTGAAATTTAAACCCAGCAAGTGCCAACTTCTACAGACTGAAGTAAAATTTTTAGGGAAGATTGTTTGTAACAATGGAATATCAGTAAATCCTGACAGCATAGAAGCAGTAAAGAAGTGGACACCTCCTAGAAGCAAAAGAGAAGTTGAGTCTTTCATCGGATTTACCAATTACCATAGAGATCACATAAAAAACTTTGCAGAAATAGCAGAACCACTACATCTACTTACAGGACCAAAAACATACTTTGTTTGGCATGAGGAGCATCAAAGATCTTTCGACCAACTTAAGGAAGCTTTAATTAATGCCGTTATTCTAAATTTGCCAACATCTGATGATATTTTCATCTTAGATACGGACGCCTCAGATAAATCAATTGGGGCGGAATTAAGTCAAATACAGGATGGAATGGAAAAGACGATCAGCTATGCAAGTAAAGTCCTGACATCGACTCAACGAAAATACTGTACAACAAGGAAAGAGCTGTTATCCATTGTTTGCTTCACGCGACAGTTTCGCCATTATCTCCTTGGTAGAACCTTTGTAATCAGAAGCGACCACAATAGCCTTACTTGGTTGCTGAATTTTAAGAACATTGAGGGACAACTTTCAAGGTGGATTGAGGAACTATCGCAGTATAACATGATAATTCAGCATAGATCCGGAAAGAAACACCTGAATGCTGATGGACTGTCTCGGATACCAGACGACTTAAAGACTTGCAATGATTATAGACCTGGTGTTGATTTAAACATCTGCCATGCGGAGGCTGTGATTTCTGCACAAGAGCAAGACAGCAATGGGAAACATTTGAAGATGATGTTGATTTTGTGATTCCACTGACAATTAGGAAACTTACACCGGAAAATAACATAGATTTCTGAGGACACTCGTGGGCAACTCCTTATTCATCACAGGATTTACACGACGAACAGATGAAGGATCCGGATTTGAAAATTTTGATGTCTTGGATAGAACAGAAATACACTCCCTCCAAGCAAGAACTACAACTCAGTAGCAATACAGTGAGACATTTTTGGATGTGCAATACTCAATTACAGTTACAAAATAGAGTTTTGTATTACAAATGGGAAGACCCCGTAATACCCAGGCTACTTTTTATAGTTCCTAAACAGTTACAGAGTGAGGTCATGCACGGCTGCCATGATATAAGAATGGCTGGACACTTTGGTCAATACAAAACTCTTGAGAAGCTCAAGAAGACAGTTATATGGCATGGAATGACTAGAGACTGTGTATTATATGTTAAGTCATGTCCTGTTTGTAACAGAAACAAAAAACCAACGCAGAAAGCAAGAGCAAAACTTGAACAATACCATGCAGGGTTCCAATGGAAATAGTCCATATGGATATTCTCGGACCTCTACCTGTCACCAGACAAGGGAACAAATACTTGTTAATGATAATAGACCAATTTACAAATTGGCTAGAATGTTTCCCTTTATCCACACAGACAGCAAACGTGGTTGCAAAGAACTTGGTTGATAACTTCTTTTCACGCTTTGGATGTCCCCTAGAACTTCACACTGATCAAGGAAAAACTATGGACGGAAATTTGGTGAATCAACTGTGTGAATTACTACAAATTGCAAAAACAAGAACAACACCTTACCATCCTTCATCCAATGGACAAAATCGAACGATACAATAGAACACTATTACAGACAATCAGGTGTTATTTAGGAAACAAACAACATGATTGGGACGTTCATTTACAACAAAACGTCGCAGCCATTCGTGCCTAAAAAAATGCACAGATCGGATTTACACCCAACCTTATGATGTTAGGGAGAAAGATTTTTCAACCTTTGGATGTAATACTTGGAGTACCAGAAGTAAGCTCTAAAAGAAAAGAGGTTCCTCAGTATATCAAAGAGTTGGTTGAGACATTGAACAAAGCTCATGATATAGCCAGGGAAAATTTAAAAACAGCACAGGAAAGACAGAAGCGGACATATGATATTTATAGCAACCACAAGTTTTACAACATCGGGGATGTTGTTTATAAATTGGATCAAGCAACAAAAGTAGGACAATCTTCAAAGTAAAAATTTCCCTGGAAAGGTCCTTATATCATAATACAAGTTAAAACATCTGTACTGTACAAAGTGAAGAATAAGAAAGGAGAATCTTGGATACACCATGATAGATTAAAGCTTTACAATGATAGAGAATTGCCGGTTTGGATCAAGAGATTGAGGAATAACATACTGGGACGAAATACTAGAGCGGATCAAAATACGGAATCGGAGACAGATATTATAGATCCGTCGTCGTTATTCCATGAAAAAGATGATACTGTCAGGGTGAGGGCGTCAGATGTTCTGGTGTCTCATACTGACAGTGATCATGATAACCTGGGCGTTCTGGTGTCTCAGGATATACATGGAAATGACGATCCAGATGACCGTAATTTTGACGAGATAAACAGGCAAATAACAGATTTGCAGGACTTGTTGGGAGTTCCAACAGATTTGGATGAAACTTTGGTTTACGACATATAAGATCAGGATAAAGCTGAGTCTACTTCACAGAATAAAGATAAAAGAGCAAGGAAAAGACCGCCTATCTTGAGCATTATGTTCAAGAATAATATAAATTATATGTATGGAATGTCATGTAAATAAATTTGTATATAAATATTTGTGTAACATATATGTTATTTAATTATTGTCATTAATTTCAGTATGGATGACGAACTTGTTTTGGACTACGGACCACTTGAGGATGATATCCCGATATCACGAATTCGGGGATCCACAATGAGACACAGTAAAGGAAGGAAATGTCCTGAATGCACAGGACGCTTCACCAATGTACGGCGACATGCTATAACGAGTCATCTTCCTTGGTATGCTGCACCATTAACTGCTTGTTGGGAATGTAAACTGCAATTTGGTCAGACTTCACTCTTGGATGTCCACATCACAGAACGTCATAACAATAATGACGATGGGAAGAAATTTGGTCCAGGAAAACATCAAGTTTGGGTTGAGTTAACCAATGGATTGCTAGCTGCCATATGCCAGAACCATCAATGCCAGTCACACCAAGACATATGCGCAGTTGCTGAGTATCATATTAAGTTTGAGAATAATTCAGAATCGAAGTTTCAGGCGGAGGATCTAAGCGTGTTGTATACTTTCAACAGTTTGAATCAATACGAAGCTAAAGACATGAACATTATGGTGCGGATTCCTTCTACCATTTGCTCTTTGTTGCATTGGAGGATCCTGGCTCGATTGGTGTCCCTTACTAAGAACACAGAAAACCTTGTTTCACTGGAACGGAGGGAACCTTTAGAAACAGATGAAGCTGAAAATCCTGTCATTAAACTTGTGGACTCACACTTCCATCTCGATATGTACTCTAAGAAGGTCAGAGACAATGTATTACCATCATTCAGTTGGACGTGGGGAAGAATCCAGTATCACATTAGCCAATTAATCGCTAACTACTGTTACCCTAGACACTGGCCAACTAGTAGTGCAAGAGCAGAAATCAGAAAAGACAACAGGTTAAGCTTAGCATTCGGGATACATAGAATAGTAGCGATGGAGAAAACATAAACTTTGGACAGTTGGATGGAACAACTGGGTCATATGTTGAACGTGACGAGAGTCGTTGCTGTTGGCGAATGTGGGTTAGATGACACTGGTTTGAAGGAGAGAGACATCAAGAAACAGGAGAAATATTTCAAGAGACAGGTCGAATTGGCTGTAAAGAAACGTTTGCCAATAGTGATCCATTGTAGGGGGAACAAACGTACAGATGAAAGATGTTTGAATTTTTTGGCACACATTTTACCATCCAACTTCAAGATACATCGCCACTGTTTCAATGGAGAACCAGCTACATACTTCAAATGGAAATCGGCTTTCCCCAACTGCAAATTTGGAATATCACCCTTCATTCTATTAGACGAAAATTATCCAGATTACAGATCCTTAGTATGTCATATGAAATTAGAAGATCTGATTGTTGAAACAGATGCACCCTACCTACACCCGTCCACGAATGATTTTGGCAGCCCTCTACTCCTTCAGGATATATTTACCAAACTTGCAAATATCTTTGCATGCAGTTTTGATGATGTTGCAGAAACGACCACTACAAACGCTCTGCAACTATACAACATTGGTGAATAGACTTTACTGATGGAACGCTATGTACATAACATTTCATCTGTTGTATATTGATATTTTTATGAAAAAGAGAGGAATGTTGTGTTCCTTGTGTTATATAATGGATATTTTACATATATGTATTTATAGAGGTGTATGTGCATAGTATCCAGCTATGCGTTATTCGATATATAGTGATTGATTATATATGGACCAAATGCTTTTGTGGATATTCCCAGCTACTAGTACGTGTTTACTCCATTGATATAGATTTCTATAACAACGGTTATTATGGACAAATGGATAAGTTTCAAAATATTGGTTTATGTGGATAAATGAATAATTTCGAATTATTTCATATTGATGTTTATATTCTCATTAACTGCCGTGCTGTATTGTATTACATTCATTGGATGTTCTTAAAACTGAATATATATAAACATATATGTTTCCAGTTCTTTGAAAAGGGGAGGAATGTTACGATGTTATTTATATCATCAACTGACTGATACCGAATAATATCCTAACCAGCAATGTATGTGTGTACGTGGAACCAGTGACCGGGGATTCCGGAAGTGACGCATATATTCTAAATTCGGCAGTCAACAGATAGTCATCAACCAGTGTGGAAGTTCCCAAACGGCTCCATCCTGATCTGACGATATTGGTGATTGTTGACTCAAGCCTAGATACATATCCTTTAGGTATAACTAATATAAAGTGTGTTTCATTACATTGTCACTGTTGGACCATTATATATGCAGCTTCACATACTTGAATAGTGGTAGAACATATAAAACAAATTACAGACTTATCAAACTAATAACAAAACAATAATTGAATTTGGACATCAAGGACATCATTAAAGGTAAATTCAAGCTATTGAAATACTTAAATAGACTTACACTATGCACTTTTTAAAAAGGAAGCTGAAAAACAAATATCAAAATAAATATATTTTAGATTTTAGTACCGTTTTGTAACCGGACCGACACTCTACTAACTTGGACGGTCATGGTCGTGATTGTATCGTAGTTGGAATTACCACTACCTATGCAATCAGTGCACATCACCCCTAACGTGTTCGAGTCCCGCTGAGGCGAAGTGCACTCGATACATCATTATGGGGTAAAATTTGTCCGTGACTTACGGCATGTCAGTGGTTTTCCCCGGGTACTCCGGTTTCCTCCTCCAGTAAAACTGAAGGCCACGATATAACTGAAATATTGTTGAAGCTGGGGTTAAACACCATAACCCTAATCCTAACTCTCTAATGACTTCGGTGTCACATTCACTGAACAAAATGACAAAGAGATGATTGATTTTATTAATTGATATATTAACGATAACCATAAATATCGTACTAGGCTATCTAACAATTTGCAAAAAAGAAAAATATTATTCAATTTAATAATAAAAAAAGATAATGGAAACCCTATTGATACTTCAGTAGTAGTTCCGGTAAAGGGTGTGGCTTAATAGTGTTATTAGGTTAATGTAAAAAGTGTTATTATGACAGGAGTATTGCGTAATAGCTTTATTAGGTTAATGGGATTGGGAACCAGTGCTTTAGACAACACGTGTTCTAATGTTTGACGTACTATCTAATGAAAAGTCTAGAAAATCCCGAAGAGGGTTTGACCTGTTAACCTTGACTCACTGCTGACGTATTTATGTCAACAATGCATTCTTTTAAAGTATGTTCCACCTAAAAATACGCATGAAATGAAAGTATCGATGTAGGGCAACC
>MJUT01009480.1:278062-289982 GCA_002080005.1 Gigantidas platifrons
AAGTGTTGTAAATTTTTTCAAGAGTCACATTCCCCTTCCGCGAAAAAGACCCCATATAGAAAAATATTTCCCTTTTCCAAGGTATAAAATTAAACCCACACATGCACAATATTTCACTTTGACTGTTACATGGATTTGCTTGCCCCTTCAAAACAGATGTGGTGTCTGGGAAACAGTTGATGCGAAATAAAATAATAATGTAATAGAATGTAAAACTGGGTTGTTGCATGTTATAGTAGTAGCTCCTACACCAACTGTTCTTTCCATTTTTGGCACTATTCAATAATTATATTACATGTAGTAGTTCCCCCTATATGTGAATAACATATTGATGTCTCTGGAGTTTGCTCTCAATTTACTATTTCAAAGTTTGACATCTTTTTCTAGAAGTATACTGATATTTTGCGATTGTGCATAGCATACAAAAAATCTACATGCAAGCATGTTCGATCGTTTAACATCACCTTTGGTGCTTTCATTTTTTATTTCTGCCCATTCTGATATCCAGTTCCTTTCATCGCCCAGTCTATTAAAGATGATTCTCATCACAGGTTTTATTGTTTTTTGTCCCAAAGATCGTTTGCTTTAAATATATTATTTCTCAAAAACGATTGGAATTTTTTTTAATTCTGTTAAATTTGATATCACAGTTACCAAGTATGTCTTTTTTATATTTCTCGGGTACCACCTTATTTCACCATGTTATATGTCAGACCACAATGTCTGATTTAATGATGAATGTACACACGTGTTACTGATAACACTACTTACACCACGGTGTATTTCAGATCAATATGCCAGATGCAATGATGAATGTACACACATGTGTAACTGAAAACACTCCTTACACCATGGTGTATGTCATTGCACATGTCTGATTTAATGATGAATCAGTTGAATATAATCAACATATTCATGCATTGTATTACTTAAATTAATATATGAATTATTGTTATGTTTTGTGGTTTCTATAAAGACCAGACGTCCGTTTACTTCAAACTACATTTTAATACTAATTAAATATCGTTACAAACATATGGTAGGGAAATCAGAGTAGTGCATGAAGCTTATGGGCGTACCGTGGGAACTCTCATATTAAAGATAGAAAGTGTTGATGATAAGTTACAGTCACAGCATGTAGAGTTCTATATGATAACAAACATAACATTTATAAGACCTGATTGTGGCACAGGAATACGTATCAGTTGGAATATGGTGTATACAATTAATTATATGAGTAATAGGAGGAAGTCATATTTGGTTTAAATTTAAATATAAGTTTAAATTTTTGTCTAAAATCTTCCAAGTGTATTTTTAGCATTTTGGTACACTTTCCAAGTATTTTTTTAAATGGACTTATAAATTAAACTGTAGAACTCTGTTTTAAAAGGTTCCAACATTCCCAAGGTATCTTCATTGGCTTCATTTCTGCAGGCGAGACTAGCTCTCTGAACCTCTGAAATTGTCCTCTAGACAATGAATCAGCTCTGGCATTATGAACAGATGATATATGTACAGCTTTAAAATGAAGATGTCCTATTTGTAACCAATAAACAATGAATCTAAGTAGAACCATGACCCTTGCTGATTTTGATGTTTTTGAATAACAAATAGAAACTTCAGCCATATTGTCAATGCAATAAACAGTTTTATTCTTATAAAATAACTTGTGCCAGAGAAATATTGAAAATGCGATTGGAATAATTTCTAAAAATGTAATATATCTATCAAAAGATTAGTACTTTCCCATTCAGCAGGCCACTGCAAGTAAACCCATCTATTTTTACAATAGGCACCACATCCCTTGGAAACCCCCACCAGAACTATCAGTATAAAGTTCTAAATCACAATTTGAAATCCAATCATGGAATATAAATGAATTGTCATTAATTTGTTCCACAAAGGTTTTCAACATTAACAAATCCTTTTGTAACCTTAATTAAATGAAGTGGCTTTTTAGATTGAGCAGTAGCTAAATACAGACGACTGGTGGACGCACGACCTGCTGGCAATGTACGAGTGTAAAAATCTAAGCTACCACATAATGATTGAAATTGTTTCAAAGTTTTTTTTTTTTAGAAAATGCAACTTCTTTTAACTTTTTAAATAATCCTTTAATTGTTTCTTCCGGTATTTTAACAGACATGGATTAAGTATCTATAGTCAATCGAAAATATTTGATACTTGTTACAGGACCTTCTGTTTGTTTTATCAGCAATTGGATTTCCTAATCTTTTACAAATAGTTTTGAATTTAAGCATGCTATTTGAACATTCAATATCTGACATTTCAGCAAGAAATGTCATGTTCAACCTTTTCATATGCAGCCACAGGATACTGTAAAACATTTTTTTTGTATCTAATGGTAATCTTAGACCAGATGTAAATTCATCTTTTTGTAATTTTGCAATATATTTCCGTGGATATTTTTCTAAAGCAATGTATAATGCAATAAATTAGATTAGATTAAACATATTGTATTGCTAAATATTATAACAATTGGATTGGACACAAATTATACTAATTTACAAATATATAGGACTGTATCCCAATTGCCATATGTGATATCTATTCAAACCTCCACCTAGATTAGTCAATAATGTGGTGCGAACATATGGTGAATATTTATTAAAAGGTGAAGCTTTGCATGAAGTCTTTATACTGTTAGTTTGCTTAAATGTGTTGCACATTACAGATAAATCTGATAAATGCATACTCCCGCACTTCATGCAAGAATGCTTAAGCAAACAATTGGTTTTGAAACATCCCTTTGAAATTAAAATCATAACATGGCTTTTGAGAAGAAACTGGAAACTGAGCTGCTGTCGAGCTTCCGTTACCCTAGCGCCCACTTTGCGATAAATTGTAACCATCAATTGCCATCAATTTGAGACCATGTACTTGTTTGATTGTATGCAATTGGAAGTAGAAATTGTTGTTCGTATTGATAAACCCTGTAAAAAGGAGCACCAACTACGGCTCCCCTAATTATAGACATACCGGTATATGATAATAATTATCCAGCTCACAAATGGTGTCTATCAATCATAACATTAGCATTATTAATAAAGACACCTGTCCGAATTCCTATTGAATCAATATGTTTAACTTTTAGGGGCTTAGTTGTGAGATGCATTAGTAATTTACCATCTGCAAGTGATAAGAAATTATGTTTTACCCTTTGGCAATTGAAATTGTGTCATACAAGTAATGACAAATCAGTATATTCTAAATTCCAAATTTTGTCTTTAGTGGACTTTGATATAAATACATCAGTTTCATTGTTGCATGCAATCAACATAGGATCTGTATTATATACATTGTTTACGTTATTATATACATTGTTTACGTTATGATACGCACCATTTATAACTGCCCGACGATTTCATCTGCTTAGATGGTGGCTGCGCATGTGGATCTATTTGCTGCAATGCTGCATTTTCATCAACTCCTCGTCACATACGCCTATCAACTGGGCTATTGACTTGTTCCTCTTATTTATCCATTCTACCTCTTAGCACATGCCCTTGGATCAGTGGTCGGGTCCTACCTTTTCTAACACCCCTACATCCAAGCGTCTTTAATCAGAGCAGCAATATCCTGCAAAATTTAGGTTTGGATTGATCTTCATTCACAAAAGTACAATTAGGCGTTCTATATAATATTGGCATGTAATTGATGATTATTTTCATACAATAAAATAATTTACTTTATTAAAATAAATTAATAACATTATTCTTTTATATTTATGTATTATATTGCGGGGTCCGTACGCGTGTTGTTCATATTATATGTCTTCATGTCTTTAGCTGTGATGATGTGATGTCAGCTATGATTTCCGCCCAAGCAAAACGAAACGTTTCGACTTTCATTTCATTTGTAAGGGGTTAATGTTTTAGTTATTTATTTACGTATACTGGAGTCCAACACAATTTCATCTGGAGCAGTACCTACTAACCCTACCAGTGCATTCCCATTTTTAGCGGGGTTTTCGTTGCTCCCTCATTAGTGTTCAGTGTAATGTTTTGTGGATCGTTGTTTGTTCTTTTGTCTTTTTTCGTTTGACCATAGTGTCATCTGTCCTTCTTCGATTTACTGCTTTTGGTATCTCCGAACTATTCTCACTTTAACATGCTTAAAGGGAGTTATGTTCTCCGTCCAAGAAAATAAAAAAAAACGTTTCAACATAAAAATATTATGCTACACTACTATCTAAGGAATTATGTTTGATAATATTTACATCATGCATGATGATATCGAAGTAAACTTAGTGCGCAAAGGCAAATGATTGGATAATTTCTGAAATTGAAAATTGCCAAGTAAAATATTATTCAGGTTTTGATTTACCGTTTGTAAGAAGCACTTACAAAATGATTAATTGGTGAATGGTTTTGCTGCTTTTGGCTTTGTAATTTTCAATACTAATCAATGCATTTCTTGTGATTAATGGTCGAAGTAGGAGTTATAGGTTAAAATAGCCTCTGAACCAAGGTCCGGGACCTTCCTATTGTTGATTTTAAACTTGGAAATAACGTTAGACCAGCAAAATTGTATTTGTGTAGACATATTAAGTTGATTTTAATACTTCAGTGAGTCGAGTCATTATGGGACATTTACTTACCTAAACTTATATTGTCCATTAGCAATCTAAGCCACATTCCGTCAAGCGCATTGTAGATCTTCGTTTTAATTGTTGTATCATGTCATTTCTACGTTTGAAATAATGAAAAATTATGTAATATTTCAAGCGTGTTCTAACCCCAATTAAAGATAGCCCTGTTATCATTGACGACCTATTCTAAGATCAGCCAAATGTAAGAATACTAAGTCTGCTTTGTAATTTACCTGATGGTTGAATATAAAAATATACACGAAATACGGTTGAGTTACGAGTATAGCTGGTCTGGTAATCTCTGCTGAGAAAATAAATTAACTAGTTTTTGAAATTATGAAATTCTTTTATAATTGAATTGATCGAATCTATTAATGTTGGTTTCAAATCTCTATATACCATGACAACAGGGAAAGATTTATGGTAAATGTGTCACGCAAATCTGTGAAAAGAGTCGCAACAATTCCATCGTAAAATATGGTACTAGGCATATTTCTTTGCAGACCAGTAGAAAATATGTCAAGAAAGGTGAACTTTGGAAACCAACTGGTCATGGACAAGTAGAACTAGAAAATGTTGTTTATCCCTTTTATGAGTTAGTATACGGTTATGATGCTGTAGGTTATTTGTTGACGTAGTACATTATTACAGTTTACCCCTATACTCGTTTGACTCTTGTTTGTTTTATGGAGTTTCCGATGTCTGAGGTTCTGTCTTTTATCTCCATGTTTGCATTGATGATGGTTTGTTCCATTTCAGACTTGGACTTCGTGCAATCAGCGTGGCCAGAATTCTTTACATTTATACAATAAAAAAAAAAACAATTACCGGTCGCGTTGGTGTATATAAACAAATTGTAGGGCTGTATGTTATAGACGTCTAAATATTTCTACTGATTTCTCGTATACTCTAACAAGTATAACTTATTGATAGTACTATTTAAGTATCAATGTCTGTATAATGATAATATTAATGTTATCTTATATCTAATATTGAAAACTGTTGGTGTGTATGCTATCAATGTTTTAAGCTATAAAACAAATTAATAATGACGTTTGAAGTTCGAACTAATTATCAATCCTTTCTTTTCTCTGTAGTGTATTAAAGATCATTGTTTGTCCTTTTGTCCTTTTATCATTAGCCATGTTATTGTCTGTCCCTCTCCCATTTACGACCTCTGATTACCTCTTTGGTAACTTCAACTTTTTCTTGAGTACATATTACAGAACAACTTTAGGGAAAAGAACATCCATCATGCCTACGTACTCAGTGATAATTGTTGTAGACCTTACAGTTACCGTTATGTAGAAACACCGTACAAAACAATGTCCTTCGTGAATATAATTTGTTTCCAAACCGATTGATATCATGGCCATCATGTCCGTTATTCGTATAAGATGGAGCTCACAAAGAGACATCCCGAGAAAAATTAAAATAATCTATCCTGATTCGTTAATTGCACGATCTACAATTAATTCTAGGTTTGGTGATTTTGTTGATCGCATCTATCCCATTGGGTTTTAAATGAAATATAGCACATACAAAGCTAGGTATGCTTTGCGAATTGAGCTATACCTCGACACTGACAGCCAGGACCAGTTAGGAACGAAACTTTACGATGCTTTCTTCATTCATTACGCATCAACGGGTTTGCAACAAGAGTATCTACCTACACTCATATTCCTTCTTCTAGTTTTATAATTATCTAACCTTTGTAACCTACAAAACCGTGATTTATATATGTTCTTAATTTAACTCATTCTCTAATAGGTATCTAAGACGACAAATTACGAAAAAAATCGCACCTTACATGTAAAGTAATAAAAACTCATGACATTTAAAAGTTGTGCTTACTGTTACCTTGTAAGCTTAGTAGATTTATGTACATTATTTCTAAGCAAATGTAAAATTCATGTTATCGCTGGATGCCTCTTAAATTGACAGAGTATCACTCACCTAGTTTCTAAGATATTATTGCCTTCAGTGCTCTTGATGAAAACGATTTCACAAATAAAACTGTATGTTCCTGAAACTGACGACGGAAAAACAACAAATTCATAGTTTATCATAAATATAAACACAATTATACTGAAAAATATAGCTACTAATATATCATGTAAAGCAACTCTGATCCTTTTTATTTATTAAAAATGAACAGGTTATGTTTTTCTTAATAGTTGTAATACCAACTATGATGTTGACATAAGATTGCATTAATATGAACACGAACAGGTTCAATAAAGGAAAAATCGATGAAATAATAAAGACAGATTTATTGAACTTAAATATACATGCAGAAAATAAAAAAGATGTGGTGGCAATTGCGTGTCACGAGCACCTTTGCGTAAAATAACTAAATCATACTTTATCATAAAAATTATCATAATTATCAAAAATATATATACTGTTATTTAAGTCATCTTTGATCCTTTCTATTTGTTGAAAAGGACGTTTTTTTTGTTTTTTTTTTATTTGCTTAATAACAAAACGAGTGTTACACTCGAAGGTACCGTTTGCTAGTCCCAGTCGTTTCTTGTGTATTTCTATTGCAATATATCGTTTCTGACCTTTATCAAAGTCATACCAAAAACAGCAACTTCATCCGAGACAAGATTGTAAGCCTACTATTTCGGTCCATCATAACTAGGTTTACAGCAACCTGTCTCACCGAGATCTAGTATCACTAGCAGATTAGGAAAACAAATATCAAATTAGCTATTTAATCTTAAAAAGATTGCTGTATTACTCGACACACGCTCTCGGGTTCCTCGAAAACACTGCCATTTAATATAACTATGGTTCTTACATGAATGAAAAAGCAAAGATGGGATAATTATCTTCATGTTTTAATTCTGATCCAATTCTAAGGGTCCAATATCAGTTATTTGTGACAGTAACATTTGGCACTTGAAAATAACCATTATATTTTGATTGTCTATATTGTCTATGCCCTCTGTTTTAATTGTCTATATTGTCTATGCCCTCTATTTTAACATGACATTTCAACCTCGGTTTTGTTTGTGGTGTCCCGGTTGCTAATTTTTTTATTATTTTTTTTTTGCAATGGGAATTTATGTGTCTGATTTCCGTGTTGTGATGTCCGTTACGATTCCCGCATTACATATTCAGTTCATCTTTACCTTTAGTTGCTAGTAGGAGAAGTCATGTCTTATTGACGTTGGTTGTGTTTGGTTGCGGATAATGGCGTGCAACACGTATTGTGTTGTGTTTGTGTTTTGTTTGTCATCGGCTTGTGTACCCTATCTGCCAGTTTCTCTGGATTGTCCATTTTTGATTACCCCGTCGGTATATATCTAGCGTTTATTACACTTAGACACACGATCAAATAAAGAAAAGCCTCTTATTGCTGTTCTTCATATTTTTGTTAATTTGTTTCATGTGTGTCTTCTTTTCTGTTAATTCTCTGAATGTATACTGTGTCATTTATGGCGTTACATAATAAAGTCTGAGGTACATTTCTTATGTACAGAATTGATTTGTCTTTTGCTTTTGTTTTGTGTTTGTATCGCATATGTATGTTATAACTTAGCTAGTTTTTGTACAATAATTAACCAATGTATGACATAGCACCACACAGTAAATAATACCGACTATTCGGCACTATTTCACATTTATACAGACCACATATTAAACAAAACGTTTTGAAAACGAATCTGATATTCAGATTTTTCTTGTTTTTATGCCTAGGTGCTTCCATTTATCTTATTTTGTTCAATTGTGAGTCATGATTACCTTTAGATTTAGGTTTATATACCTTGTTTACATATATTGTGCTTAATGTTTGAAAAAATTGTGCAATCAACTTTTATTATTTCCCTTTACACCACTCTTGTATGGAAGATATGCTTAACTGTAAAACGTGCTCAAAAATCGTGGTTTTCGATTTTAAAAAATGACGTCTCCCCATTGTTAGAATTTTTATTTTCTCCATTTCCTTAAATACTTGCAGAAAAATAAATTATGTTTTCATATTTTGCTTATGATAAATGTTCAAATGTTAGATTAACTACAATATATGTAAAGACAGAAATATAAAATATACATAGTAGCATTACATATTATAGTGATGTGCAATATTGGTCAGTTGATTTGTTTGCGTTAATTTTCATATTTTAGCTTTATATATGATGACTTCATGATACTTATGCAACAACACATTTGATATGGTTTGAGATTCCGTGTGTTATACACCGATGCTATAGTTCTGTTTGATTACATGTATTTTTGCACAACTTGTTTCATTAACATATTTATATTTATTGATGCAATACCGTATATGAGTAACATATGCATTTTATTTACTGTAGTAAGATCAGTTCAATCGCCTTGATTTCACCTACACAATATAATGTTTCCAATGTATAGACCATCAAAACATTAACAGTTTAATATTATTGTTTTACATGTTTATTTATGACAGTTTTAAACCATACCTAATGATTTACTTTCATTTCTTTTTCAGTCTTGCGTAAGTGTTATGTTCATTATATTTTTTTTTAATTTAATTAAACTATTTTAATCACCTGTAAGGTAAGGTCTAGTGTATCTAATATGCTTACATTTTATGTTCTACGGTACCTGTGTAGATTATCTTACATATCATAACTAACACGATCTATAACATCTACATTACTGACATACAACATCCAGTATATTATATATTGTACTAAATATCATTTTGACATTGACATTATTATGAACTATATTCTTTATCGCAACTTAATAATAATTGCACTATTTATTAATTATAAATTACAATCATTTATATATCATGTCAATCCGGAAAACTGACTACTGGTGGATGATACCATCGAGGACTAAAATTTCACAAGTAGATGTATCAAACTCTAGTCATTAGTAATATATGTATATTTTAATTCGTGTGCACGATGAGTTTCTTGTGGATACACTGTAAGTCCAAATATTTTTCACTCATATATATAAACATGTAGATCATGGACGTGATATATGTGGTAGTGTATGTATGTTTTGCTTTTCATTGTATTATACTAGAGACAATATCATTGTTTTAAACTATATACTATGTGTTTTTTTTAGTTTGTCCATCTCGGCTGTTTTGTGTCATGAAACACTTATTACATTAACTATAGAAATACACAGTTAATGCAGTAAATTAATATGGGTTATATGTTAGTTAATAAACAAACATAGTTTTTGTTTATAGTATATTGTATTATAAATGAAAACCTTTGTTATTGCAATAATGCAATTATAATATAAGTTTATGACCTGCTTGTTCAATTATTTAAACGAAAGACTAGTGCAATAATTTGACTTACTATATGTAATGATAACTTTCAGTTAATAGTGTTTTTTTATATTTTTGTCACTTATTATTGTAAACACATGTCTTAAGGAAGTGCGTTATACATATTAAAGGAGATGTGGGTACATTTATTACGTCCTAGTATATAAACGGGCAACATTACACATACATGTGATAGAGTTGCTATGCTACAACTGGAGATTTGCTAATTTTTGGCTGGATATTTGGTCTCATATCTGGAGATTTCTTATCGACGTATTTGATGCGTGTTTTTATTGTTTATTGATGTTTTCCTGTTGTTTGTTTCAGTATTGAACCAACTGCATCCCACTTCAATATGTATTGTTTACATTTCTGTCTTAAGTAGTGTTTCATATGATGAATGAAGGATACAAACTTTATTTATAATTTATTCATAATCATAAGGTTATAACAAAGCAATAACAATGAAGGCAGAATGTTCTGAACAATAAAGTCATAGATCACTAAAATTAAAAAGTCACTATTCATCACAGAATTTACCCTTAAAAAGTCACATCACAGCAAGTGAAAGTCACAAATACTTTGATCAGCTTTGGTCCCAAACAAGCCATAACAACTCAATCCGAGATGAATTCATTGCTTGTTTGATCGAAATAAGAAGTTTTCTCGGCATCAAAGGTTGATTGACTTGTGTCTGCACAACGTTTATTTTGTCACTTTATAACTATTTTTAATTGCCGCTATCCCACTTCTAATCATCTAAGCGTGTGCCACAATTAACTGTCAATCATCAACACCTTAATTAATCACCATCATGTCACGGTTTACCTGTAAAGGTGTCAAACAGATCAATAATCGGATATCATTCGTATCTCTCGGTGTTTTTCGTCAGCGCGGGGGTTCCAAATATATTGATCGCAAAATGTACTGGCATTGTAGTGCAAGATTTTTTTGTACTTGATTTTTTTCACGGGCGGAATATTTTGAAAGTTGACGGGAGAGACGAAAGGGACCATCAAAATCGGGAGAATAATGCTTCCGCCGAAAGGTTCACATGTATGCTTATTTCAATTTGGAAATCATCCATTCTTGAAATCACAGCTAATATAAAGTTCCAAGGCAAAAGGTTGAAAACCGTATATCAACTTACAACATATAATAACATAGGATTACAATAACGACACACGGTTACTGGAATTTGACCTTGTAATTTAAATACTTACAGTATCCATTGACTTATCGTGGAAAATTCACATAGAAATGAAAAAAGGCGTCACAGTAAATGTTCAGTGGTTGTAAGACATTCACTCTTGCTAAGCAACACTAGTAAAAAATATGATGTATTAAGCATAATTTCGGCTTAAGGAGAAATGTGGAACAATGTGCTTATCTAAGATGGCGACATTGCGATATCTGCATTATCTAAGCAAATATATTTACCAATCACATGCATCCTGTAGTTTACGGAACTGTAAATGATCCAGTAAATCAAGCCAAATTAAATAACAAATAATGAAAACAGCGAAATATTCCGAGGTGGCACCCCTGCTGCATTTAAAAGTTCATGTAAAAATGTCTGAAATACACTAAAGTAATTGAATTTATCACAATTTAACAATATAAAGTGACCGTAACTTTACTGGAGTCGATGAAGATTTCTGAACTATGCATAAAGTAATATTAAAACCTTCTAGTTCTAGCTTGTACATTCAAGGTTTCCACATTGAATACACAATAATTATGTGTATATCCTCTTACTTCTAAGAAAATGTATAGAGTTAATTAGAACTAAGAAAGGGGTATCTTCACTAACAATCAAAATCGGCGTCAGATTTTGAAAACAAAATAAATAAACAGAAATGGTTTATACAGTGTGTGTTATATTTTTCTAGAACATACCTCACCCTTTCTTAAACTGTTTTTATGCCATAACTCGCATGTTTATGTTTTACAGAATTCCTACCTATTCATATGTTTGTACTGTGCGACGTGCTAGGCCATATATCATCATTCATCCG
>MJUT01009494.1:45115-63899 GCA_002080005.1 Gigantidas platifrons
GTACTAGATAATTTGAAATGAAGATATGAATACATAGAACTATAGAAATAGACAAAACAGAAAACAGATTATTAAGAAATCATAACCAATATGAACACAAACAGGAATGGAAAACCCAGATACACAGGCAGCATTGGATACAAACAATTAACGATGAGCAACAACAACAAAGGTAAGTAACACGGACACCACAAAAAAAGAATTTAAAATAATTTTGCTTTTCTGAGATTTTCTGCTATGCTTCTTTATACTGCCATGGTGATGTACTGATTAACGTGGGTGCATCAGATGATGAAGATTATGGTTCTGGTCCCAGTTCAAGCCAAACCAAAGACTATATAATTCGTATTTGATGCTAAGAATATATACAATACATGTATACCTATGTAGATATATTTAACATCAATTGTAACGAAAACACTAGGCTTCTATTTAATCAAGCTAGGTGCGATAAAGCAAAAATACCAATTAGATGAGTGACTTTATTATTCCCTTTAGACCATAAGGTCAAATAATTGAGGACTAAATATAGCATTATATGTAGTTAAATGATGTTGATCTGTCGCTCTGTATTGTCTGTAATGTTAAGTGTGAAAGTGCCGTAAGACATATTCATTAAGGAAATATTACATGGGGGGATTTCCTTTTCATCAAAACAGACAATAGTGCAACAAATGTAAGCATTTATTAAAAATAAAAACGTCACTGAGAAGATACTTCTCAATGTTGAATTCCTCATAGACAATACAAAGTATAGATGCATGTATTGGGGCAATAAAATAAACGTTAGAGAATATGAAAGGGCAATCAAAAACGGACAATTCAGACAAACTGGCAACATAGAAAAACAAAACAAAAACACAACAGTACACAAAGGAACACAAATAACGTAATTAAGACATGAACACTCCTACAAACAACTGGAGGTAAAGGCGAACCAAACATCGTATTTATGCAGAAATCGTAATGGACATCACAACACGGAACTCAGAACGTGTAGGGCACATAATAGGATAACACAATATCTAAAAAGATGAGTAACACGGACCGCGCAGAAAAGCAGAGGATGGATGAACTACTCGCGAAGGGTAAACAGTTCCTGCTTCTTATAAGACACCCGCTGTGCTACTCATATATACAGTCAAGTCCGGTAAAAAGTCTTGGCAATGATAGAGAAAAGAAAACACCTAAGTAAAAAGGAAAAGATCCATTGTCATTTGAAATATGGATATTCGTAACGGTCAACCAGATTGTGATGACGACCATATAATTTTTATATCGATGACTTCATGCGTTGCTAGCAATTTGTACACTGCCATAATGTTGTCTCTTAAATGGTTGAATCCTAAGGAACACACTAAGGTTGCTATATAAGTCCGTTTACTTATAAACACTATTGTTTTTATCATAACATATATTTTAATCTTCACACATATGTACATATTTGTGCGGATAACTACAGACAATACCACAACTCAGAAAACTAAATATGAGTAAAATAGACCTCACTAAAAACCGGGGGTGAAATCATGTGCTCGCGAATGTTAAGCAGATCCTTTTCTCATAAGACACCCGACATGACTTAAGACGATCACACTATCTTACATGACGTAATCATTATGCATGTCAATAAATAAAACCCTTCAGTAGATTTATAAGTGTTGGAAAACTACTTCATGTTTATGCATTAAGAAGGCTTTCCGATCTTATTCATTAACTTGAAGTGAATTTCCGTTTTTATTCTGTAGGATTCCTAATATATATTTGAACAAAATTTTTTATGTCCATATGTCAGGCGTTATTATGATAAGTGACCAACCTGTTGGTGGCCGTCTTTGATCTTATAGGTTAATAACAGGTGCTGTCTGACCTTTTTAGTTATCTTACAAATTCCTTTTATTACATTGTAATGAAGGGTGAAATCTGTGGGAAAAATAATAAGTCACATGATAAGTCATTTTTTAACATAATTTGTCACTTTTTTGATAACTGTTTCTGATTGAATGCAGTTTAAAATATAACTTCAGTAATATTCCTACCACATAATAAGAACTATACATTACAGTGGTTTATGATTAAAGATGCATGAATAATGTAATTTAAATGAACTAAGGTCAATCTCTCTTAGGCATTAGACTATACTGTTTTGGCTTACTTGCTCCCAATGACTTTAAAAATTATTTGGCATACGTATATTTTGGCTATGAGTGTAACTGATGAAAGTCATTCCATAAATAAACGCTAGCGAATACAGAAGGGGAAATCATAAATTGAAAAACCAGAGAAACTGTCAACATTGGGAAAACAAGACGAAGACATACAAAGCAAAAACACAACATAATATGTGTTGGACACCGCTATATGGAAGCAAGCACAATAACAAAAAATAAGACATAATCACTCTTATAAACATATGTAGGTAAAGACGAACCGAACATAGTTTTTTATGCGAAAATTGTAACGGACATTACAACAAGGAAATCAGAACGTAAAGACAAATAATAGTACAACTCAATAAAACTAAAAAGATGAGCAACATGGACTCCATAAAAAAACCGAGGATGAACTTAGGTGCTCGCGAAGAGCAAGTAGTTCCTGCTTCTTACAAGACACACAATAGTAAATTAGATATCTACGTTGTTATTAGAGAAGTTATTTAGCTGTAGTTCCTGCTTCTTACAAGACAACAATAGTAAATTAGATATCTGTGTTGTTATTAGAGAAGTTATTTAGCTGTAGTTCCTGCTTCTTACAAGACACCCAATAGTAAATTAGATATCTGTGTTGTTATTAGAGAAGTTATTTAGCTGAAGTTCCTGCTTCTTACAAGACACCCAATAGTAAATAGTAAATTAGATATCTGTGTGGTTATTAGAGAAGTTATTTAGCTGTAGTTCCTGCTTCTTACAAGACACCCAATAGTAAATTAGATATCTGTGTTATTAGAGAAGTTATTTAGCTGAAGTTCCTGCTTCTTACAAGACACCCAATAGTAAATAGTAAATTAGATATCTACGTTGTTATTAGAGAAGTTATTTAGCTGAGGTTAGACATATGTAGACACATAACAACATAATATTCAATCAAGATGGAATATTCTTAGGTTTGTCCTAAAACTGTTGTTGATCATTGTTGTGAATACTGAAATTAAATAAGAAATCCACGCTTAACACAATTCAGTGTCCATACAGGGATCGATTAACCTCGGGTTCATTAAAGTGCTTAGCAAAACATATGTCAAAGTGCTGGGTATTAGTGAAGGTTACTAGGGCTCAACACAGAGAGTTGCTTACCGTATCGCCAGTGTGTATGTTCTCTCGATGGGGGCTGTCAGATTATAATAAGGAAAGCCTCACCGCGTACGTGTTTTGAAAATGCCATGCCCCAGCACGCCAAAGACCTCTCTAATTTGTAGATTTCTAGAAAAAATAGCCGATGTCGAGCCAACCAGTTTTGTTTCTCCTTAATGCAGCTTACTTATCAGAATAGCAACAAACGCCAATGTTATTTGTATTTGGTTTGACCCCATCGGGGCTCGAACCAACGATCCACTGAACTCGAGGCGAGCACGCTAATCATTACACCACCGTTGCGGTTAAAATAAATGGAAAGGATGCCGAGATTGTGTCTACGATATATGGAAATTATCCATGGCCATGACATATATTCCGTAAGGTTTAAACCAAGTCAATTTAACCACTAGGAACCATTGGTTCAGTGGCTTTCTTATTAATGCCAGAAATCCTGATAGGAACCATAAGCTCTGGAATACCCCATATGCAGATGCTGTTGGAATATTTACGATGGGAAAATTGAAATAATCTCTTTGGTTGTAAAGGTTTTTTCTCAACTGGCTCTCAATGTCACTTTCTATATGAATATCTTGGTATGAAGCAGGCCTAATTGTATCTGATGTATCCTTTATTTCAAGTTCAATGGTATAGATTCGATCAACATAGTTACCAAGCGTTGGAATTATTTAGTGAAAGGACATCGTTTATATTGTGGAACGTGAAACTAAAGAATTGGGTTATCGTTTTTTCGATCTTTTAGAGAAATCCCTACATGGAGTTTGCTGAATACGAAATCAGATGTTTTCCGTCCTTAAACAAGATATTTGTATGTGAATTGGCCATTTGTTTCAGTAAACTAAAACTTTATATGTATATTACGAAAAGTACAATAAAGTTTTATTTATACTCAATATTATTTTGCATTCAAGCTAAATGTATGTCTCCTGATAGTGCATATCTAAAAAAAAAGGTACATTACTCGGAGACTAATAGCACGTAAAAGTCATAACATGAAATACATATTTGTAAAAACCAACGACTAT
This sequence comes from Gigantidas platifrons, assembly GCA_002080005.1. Taxonomy (NCBI): domain Eukaryota; kingdom Metazoa; phylum Mollusca; class Bivalvia; order Mytilida; family Modiolidae; genus Gigantidas; species Gigantidas platifrons. The sequence continues at coordinate 49,452 of MJUT01009494.1, forward strand.
GCAATCAGCGATAACTCTTACATTCATTATGCCTAAATGTATGTTAAGTAGAGAGATTTCAGTAGACTTTCCCGAAATTCAGGAAAAACGTACAAAGAAACGTAACTCGACACTTATTTCCATTTAAAGGAATACGATACAGAAGGGATTGCCAAATGATTTTCCATGAAAATTCGTGATTTGGTCTATTTCGACATGCTCTTTCCAAATATGCAAAGAAAATTATACCTTCGTGACTTAGTTTTCGAGATATTTACGATCGAATTTCGACCATTTTTCGAAAAATTTTTAAAATACGGATTTTTATAGCAGTAAAGAAAATATCACAATTTCAAAACGGTAAAAGATAATTGCATCCGGTTTTTTGCAATAGCTTCCTATGATAATTTCGTTCAAAGATGATGAACGTGTACATTGCCAATAATAGATTAAGTAGTCCAAAAATTCTACTTATTTGTGGAATATGGATTATTTAGTGGCTTCTTCATGAATAAATGTGCATGTAGAAAAAAATGGCATTTGATATTTTCTTAATATTTTGTCATGATATTCTCGAAATTATTTTATTTAGAATTTTAACAAAAAGTAAGGGGGTACATGTGCTTGTTTTTTAGCTACAGAACAAAAACCGTGCATTTTTCATGACAAAGCTAGACATCGTCAATTTCGGCTCCAAATTACCCTACAATTTCGTTACCGCGACGTCGCGAAAACAACATGCGGTATTCGGAAAAATAATTATCTGCCCTTGCTACTGTATCGTATTCCCTTAATTGATATTTATACTATAAAATTGTGAATTTAAATATTGCATCGGATTCATTTGGTTCAAATTCTAGCTATGAAAATTAATTGGAATTATGCAAAGAGGGCGGTTTTTTCCCGCTTCAACTGATGGTCAATTATTAAAATATTTGAATTACATCCTGTATGGTGTTTAACGCCACTTTCAACAATATTTCAGTGATATCGTGGCGGTAAGTTTTATTAGTGGAGGAAACCGAAGTACCCAGTAAAAACCACCGACCTGTTGCAAGTAACTGACAAACGTTATCACATAATGTTGTATTGAGTGTGCCTCGCCATGAACGGGGTTCGAACTCACAACTTTAGTGGTGATATCCACTGATTGTACAGGTAGTTGTAAATCAAACTGCCATGCCATCACGACAACGACGGCCCCTCCACTACATCTTGTAAAAACAAGAGATGATCATATGAAATTATTGTAAAAGTGAATATTAATACAGGAAAAAAGAAAACATCAGAAGCAATTATATGTTAAATATTTTTTTATTTTTGCAAATTTATTACTTTATCATTTTTTCTTTCAATGGAAAATTATATAATATTTTTAGCACCCTGAATGTCTACTGATATGCTTATTAAATAGAAGGAACTGACTTCTCTGATAATGTCTATCTAATTGGTTTTTTGTTAATCCTACCTGACAAAATGGCTTACATGGTTTAATAGATATATTTATTACTGAAATTTATAGTTCTTAAATGATGTAAATATTAATAACTCTAAGGTATAGCTGTCCTTAGTCGATTTTGGCTATCCTCTTTAGACCCTTTGGTTTAATTGTTCACAAAACAATTAAACCAAAACAATTATTTGGCTTTCCGATCTTTCGGTATTGAGCGTACCCGATGAGTTTTATTCCAGAAACGCGTCGTGCGCACTAAATTTGATATCTACGTTTTTACTAAAGCTAGTTAATTTTACCAGACGAAGCAATTGTTTCTGTCACTAAACAATATGTCTCTGAACAAGAAAGGAAATTCATCGAAAACGGGTATGAAAATATAAAATATTGTGAAACGATGCTTTATTACTATTCTATTATTATGAAAAATACCTTTAAAAGATTGCTGAACATATCGCATACTCAAAATTAGCGTACCTGTATAGGTATTGCTTATTTATTTTTTTTAGCAAAAAAAATGATATTGTTGCATTTAATGTTCCATCTTCGCTAGCCAAGGGTTACGATGCGCTCTACTCATCTTCACCCTTGGCATCGTTAGACGGATTTTCGTAATTCCTGCGCACTGCCACCTGCTGGATTTTGACAGTTACGCCCCTTGTAATGATGGCATTTTCAGCCAATCGACGCGAGGCTTTCATTTCCTTTCGTTTAAATGCCCTGAAAATTGACTCGAGATTATAATAAGACTGATTTTCAATCGAAGATTTGTGAACAATTCCTGCAAATCTCATCCATTTTTATTTTGTTAACATTTTTCCTACAGAACATGTGCCTTTCGTAAAGCGCGTTCTGATTGGTTGCAGCTACCACTAGTTGCATTGCATATAAACCGTCACCGTGTGACCTCGAAAATCCGTCTAAAGATGCCAAGGGTGAAGATGAGTAGAGCGGATCGTAACCCTTGGCTAGCGAAGATGTTAATATTCTGGGGCCGTGTCAACACACTGTTAAAAAAAGCTGTCTTAGGACTAAGACATATCCTAGGATGGTCTTAGGGTATATCTTAGTCCTAAGTCGGATCAATAAAAGTGTCTCAAGTTAAGATATCTCCTAAATATTGTTTTAAAGTTAGGACAACCAAACAGGTGTCCTAAGACTATCTTAGGATAGTCCTAAGTTAGGATATTGTCCAAAAGCATTTGTAGTTCGGAATCAGTAAAATTCGGACTTCGTTTCCTACTCATAATGACGATATTCAGTACCGCTGGCAAAAACGATTTGTAATAAAAATGAATGTACATGTACGTCGGCTTTATTTATAATATAAAATACACGAAATTGTCCTTTAACCCTATACATGAACGACTGTGTGACACGGTGACACTTTAAATTGAATAGATTTCACTTACGTGTACATTGTTGAACAGTTTTTAATTGTTTAAATGAAATATTAGAAATACAAAAAGTTATCATTCAACTTTTATAATAATTATTTTTTAAAGTCATATTTTATTTTCAATATAAATTTTATTTATTTAAATTAATTTTATGTACATGTANGGGTGAAGATGAGTAGAGCGGATCGTAACCCTTGGCTAGCGAAGATGTTAATATTCTGGGGCCGTGTCAACACACAGTGTCAACAAAGCTGTCTTAGGACTAAGACATATCCTAGGATGGTCTTGGGATATATCTTAGTCCTATGTCTGATCAATAAAAGTGTCTCAAGTTAAGATATCTCCTAACTATTGTCCTAAAGTTAGGACAACCAAACAGGTGTCCTAAGACTATCCTAGGATAGTCCTAAGTTAGGATATCGTCCAAAAGCATTTGTAGTTCGGACTCAGTAAAATTCGGACTTCGTTTCCTACTCATAATGACGATATACAGTACCGCTGGCAAAAACGATTTGTAATAAAAATGAATGTACATGTACGTCGGCTTTATTTATAATATAAAATACACGAGATTGTCCTTTAACCCTATACATGAACGACTGTGTTACACGGTGACACTTTAAATTGAATACGTGTACATTGTTGAACAGTTTTTAATTGTTTAAGTGAAATATTAGAAATACAAAAAGTTATCATTCAACTTTTATAATAATTATTTTTTAAAGTCATATTTTATTTTCAATATAAATTTTATTTATTTTAATTAATTTTATGTACATGTACATGTATTTTTTGTTTAGAAGATATCGCCAAATGTCAAATACATTGACTGTAAATTTCATCTACATGTATTCATTGCTTTGTTTATTATGTTAGGACAATCATAAGACCATCCTAGTTAAGATAGTCCTAAGATAGCTTTGTTTTACAGTCTTAGATATGTTGTAGGATAGTCCTAAGATTATCCTAAATTATGTGCTAAGATATGTCTTAGGACAAATCTTAGGATAGTTTCATTGACACGGCCCCTGGCATTTTCTTATCTTCTATTTTTCTTCCGTAAACCCTCTTATTATACGATTTCCCCGAAGGCAAATGAAGTACAAATGTATATTAAAATTGGACTCTAAATCCTTAAAATATTAATATTTGAAACATTTTCTAATAGAACAATCTTAAATTATCTGGGGTTTTCTTGTCATCAGATTTTCTAATCTAGATCCGAGTTATCTCCCATTCATCAGTTACCGTGATTATAAATGTATTTATTTTCGTACAGATTACACGTGGTATTGCACATGTGGTAGTATTTACTATTGATTACTGTCACGTGTTTGTATTTATTACAAATACGTTTTTCATTGGTGAATGATATTTTTATACCTGTAATATATAGGTATGAATACATGTATTGCATGATTTTTCCGTTGAGGTGAAAATTTGTTTTCGGTGTATATCAAAACTTAGTTTTAAGTCATTCGACGCTGAGCCTTTAAGTTGTAAGCTTGTTACAATTACCGTACACAAGTTCTTAGTTATGTAGGAACCCATCGAAGAAATATCAGATCATGAATCTACACATAGACAAGGTGAGCCTCAGCCCCCAAATCTGATCTAGTAGATACTTTCCAGGGGTCCGTTGTTGAACTTGTGATTAAACTAACCAAAATTACATAATTAATTCCTAATCCCATACTTGGCTTATGCAATGATTAAATTTTGTTGGTGAATTGAAATTTAATCAATGCATTACCTAATCATATTTAATCATTGAATTAGCTAATTATGTGATTAGGAATGAATCATGTAATTATGGCTAATCATATGATTAGCTTAATCACAAGTTCAACAATGGACCCTAGTTGTTTAAATCTTATTTAGACGACTTCAAGCTGTGTGATTTGAAACAGGATTTAATTTCAGAGCAAGATAGTTTCACTCAGAAGGTTAAAGATGATGTTAATCAAAAGTTTTAAAAAGATGGAAACAAAATTCAATTTTTGTTCAATGAGGACATTCTGAATGGTTTATACAAGCTTCAGAAACAAGTCACCAAGCCTATTGCTATTGATACAATTGCCGATCTTGTCAGCAAAATCAAAACCAGAAATAAGTTGATTGAAATTGCCGATACATCAACAGGGGGCTGGGATACTGCTAGGGAGTATGAGGCTAGTTCAATTGCTGACAATTCTGACGACGATAAAAAAAAATCAAGCAGGCTGATTCTAGGGCAGTCAAGGCTATTAAGGAGAAGTCTAAATCCCGTCCTAGAGCGTATCCCGTACCACATAAACCAGAAACAACACCAAATCCTTTGTTTGCCGAATCTTGCAGTCGCCGTTCTGTACATCAGCCGCCCATGCGTGGGAGCAATGCACGGCGTCGACCGTACAAGTGGGACATCTGTTTCGGATTGAAGGAATATGGGCACTGGAAGGTCAACTGCTCCAACACAAATACCTTCAATTCCGGGTTGGCGAAAAAGTGGACAGGATCAGGATATCAACGCCCCAACAGGTTCTAAAGATAAGTATTCTTTTGATTCTGCTCTTCCTGGGTGGGGAAGTGATAGTAACACAGATTTCGATATCTTTATCGAACAAGTTCATTATTTTGAAAAATTTGGCACTGAAAATTACCATGCCGAGTATTGGGAGAAAATAGGTGCTAGCGATTTTGTATTGAGTACAGTCAAAGAATGTTATATTATTCCTTTTATTAAAAGTCCATGTAGGATGTTTTAAAAAACAATAAGTCAGCAATCATAAATAGTGATTTTGTTGATAAATCAGTTACTGAACTTCTTGCCAGTGGTTGTGTGAAGGAGTTGCCCTTTTCACCTTTCGCAGTCAGTCCCCGTAGTGTCGTTACTAACAAAGCTGGTAAACAAAGACTCATATTAGACTTGATCCTTTTGAAAAAGTCCGTTCGCAAAGACAAGTTCAAATATGAACACTGGAAGGTTGCAATTCAGTTATTTAGTAAAGGGTGCTATGCTTTCAAGTTTGATTTGAAAAATGGGTACCACCATATTGATGTGTGCCCCCAACAGCAGACATACCTCGGGTTTTCATGGGGTCAGAAACATTTTTGTTCTACTGTTCTCCCATTTGGATTCCTCTCCGTGCCTTTTTTTTTATTTACAAAGTGTTTGAAAATCTTGGTTAAGTTTTGGAGACAAAATGGTATTAATATAGTTCTCTATTTAGATGACGGACTTGGAATTGGCTCCAGTTTGAGAGATTGCTCACAAAACTCTGTCTGCATAAGACAATCCCTTATTGACGCTGGTTGTTTGATAAATGAGGACAAGTCTATTTTACACCAGTCCAACGTTTAGAATGGCTTGGCATTGTATGGAATTCTCTAGATTACTCTTTTAAGTATTCCCGATAGGATGCTTTGAAGTATCTTTTATCAAAACTACCTTTATTACAGCACGCCTTTAGCTCAAATAACAGGTAGTATTATTTCTATGTCACCTGTTATAGGCAATGTAACCAGGCTAATGACGAGGTACTGTTATATGACAATATAATCAAGGTTATCATGGGCTAACGGTTTAAAGCTTGCTGACCATTGTCAAATCAAAAGAGAGTTGTTATTTTGGTTAAACAGGGTTCAAGCGATAAATATTAGAGAGTTGGCTTCGTCTAGCCGTTCATCTGTTATCATTTATTAAGATGCTAGCAGTGTTGCTGCTGGGGTTCACACGGGTGAGCTGGACAGTAAAGTGTTTCATACTAATTGGAGTGGAAACGAAAAAAGTAATAGCTCGACATGGCGAGAGATGAGAGTTATAGAACAAGCTATGTTGTCCTTTAAGGATGTTTTTAAGGGTAAAACCTTAAAGTGGTTTACAGATAACCAGAATTGTAAAGTCTGGAAGTATGAAGTTAGCTTTGCAAGCTTTAGCTCGGTCCATATTCACGGTATCCGAAAAATGAATTCTATTGATATCCAGTGGATTCCCCGTTCCGAAAATACCAAGGCGTATTACATTAGCAAAATTGTTGATCATGAAGATTGGGGAGTCACATGTGAATTTTTTGAATTCATTGACAACATGTGGGGTTCTCATACGATTGATATATTTGATAATTCTGGGAGCACTAAAGTCCGTAGGTTTAATTCCATATACCTTGAACCCTTCCTCTGAATCTGTTGATGCATTTACACAGCATTGGGGTTTTGATAACAACTGGCTAGTACCGCCGATTTACAGCGTCTTTTCAATATTTGTTGTTTTGTAAAGCAAGGGGGACTTTGATAGTTTCGATGTGGCCTTCAGCGCCATATTGGCCTTTTATTTAATTTTTATAACCATTTGGTTTATAGAAGTTACGTTACTGAAGTGATAGAATTCAAAAATACAAATGGCATTTACAAATAGGGTACAAATGACCATTCTATATTTGGAGCAGAACCTTTCTATTCGCCAGGTTTGGCTGTCATATTCAATGCTTAACTGTTTTTGAGTATAGTTTCATAGTAACTTGATCAATGAAGAATAATTTGATCGGTCATCGTTGTTATTGAGATGCGACGTGACATTTATGATTGAGTCTACATGTACATGTATAGGTATAGTGCAACTCGGATATGTTTCACAAATTAACATGACTAGATAAATTTATTATTATATTTACTTTAATTTCTTTTGAATAATATGCTCTGTTATTACATATATTATATTTGACATATAGTTTTTAGATATGTGGACACAGGGTCTTAGTATACATGTTTTTATCATGGAATAGTTGACATGGTCGTTCGAGTTCATACTCGGCCTATCACTCCCGTTAGATTTTTATCATTTTCTTATTGTATATACGTTTTTCAGCAGTGTTCGAATCTGAAAGATGAAAATCTGTAATGAACCATCCTGTGCATACCAACTTGACATATAGTTTTTACTTTATTACTTTATTGCTGGAGTTGCCAGCTTTTTTTTACAGTCTAAAGCTGTCAACACCAGAAGATCTTAGGAGGGCGCTTTCAACAAATAGTGTAACTGGAGTGTACTTTACAACATTTCTATCCTTCCCACTTCAGATGTTAACGTTTCTTTATATTTAATGCACTTTTCAAAGTTCAAAAAGTCTACAAGTACTATTAATGAAGCGTTTTACGCTATTATGTGGGCACATAATATCGCCGCTGTTGCTAATCCATGTAATTCTGAGTCGGTGTCTTTTGTAAAAGAAGGCGCTTTGAGGGCCGTTGGTCACCTTGTAAATAAAAAAAGAACCTATTACACCAGAAATTGTAAGACACATTGTTTTAATCTAAGGTAATGTTGATGCTCATCTTAAAGATATGAAAATCGCTTGTATGTCTGCTTTGCTTTTCAGGTTTTTTTTAATTTTTTTTAATTTTTCTGAATTGGCAAATTTAAAGCGCAATAATATAATTTTTTATTCAGATCATGTTAAATTAGTTTTAGAACAGAGTAACACTTATGTGTACAGAGAGGACAAATATGTCATTACCTCTATAACTGATAATGTTACTTTTCCTGTTCATATGCTAAGGCGGTACCTAACATTAACCAATATTGAACCAGACAGAACTGGTTTTATTTTTGGAGGTTTGACTTATTGCAAGTGTTCAAACTGTCGCATGTTACGTAAAGGTAGCAAGCTGTCTTATTCTACTGCTAGAGAAGTCCTTTTATCAGCTCTGCAGTCATTGGGTCTTGATAAAAGTAAGTTTTGTCTTCACAGTCCAAGGGCTGGTGGCGCTAGCACAGCAGCCTCAGCAGGTATTGCAGATCGAATGTTCAAAAAGCACTGCCGGTAGAAGAGTGGTAAGGCTAAGGACGGTTATTTCAAAGAAAAGTTAGAATCTAGAATGTCTGTCACCAAAAATCTTGCCATTTGATTTATTCGTATACTGTTTATGTTGCATATATTCTTTTTGTTATTTCAGATAATTGTCGACATTACTTTATTTTCTTTACCATCGCTTTCACTCTTTCTTTGTTTTGATCGAAGCTTAGCTGCACTCCTTTGTTGAGCTGATCCCATAATGATACCACGGTTTGAGGTACGAATACGTTTTTCATTGGTGAATGATATTTTTATACCTGTATATAGGTATGAATACATGCATTGCATGATTTTTCCGTTAGGGTGGACATTTGTTTTCGTTGTATATTAAAACTTAGTTTTAAGTCATTCGACGCTCAGCCTTTAAGTAGTAAGCACCTCCCACCCTCGCCCTCATACAATGAATGTGGTGTATTGCTTATGTTTTTGTAAATGTTTGGATATTGAGAAACAGCCATGTTTTCAATTATTACCATGTACATGTATTAATAATATATTAATAATGATGTGTTAATACGGTTAATTGTTTCGAATCATTTCCATTCCGTCAAAATTTTGTTATTTTCGTCCGCCAGATCACGTGACTGCTGACACTGAACTTCCGGTGTCAATGTACACAACACAAACTCCAATCGATATGTGCCGTTTTAACGTTCGATCCTCAAGTTAACATTTTCTGTAAAAGACAGATATCAATTAAATTATCTTATTTGTATCAAAGACTTCAACGCAGAGGCAAATACTTCTTTAAAATTAAATTTGTTTTCTTTCTTTATTTGCGGCTGTCAGCATCATCAAAGGAAAACGATCTGCCTTTATGTATATATTTCTTATATAAGACAGATAGTGGGGTACCGAACACCAGTATTTATTCAGCGGTTTCCTTGGCGTCTCCATATTACAATTGCTTATAATCTACAGCATCTACGACTATGATACGCTGACGTTGTCACAGTAATAGCGTAAACACCGGAAGTCGCCTGCCGATTTGTTCAGACATCAAGACACGAGAAATACGGAACGTGGTCGGAATTGACATGATTCGAAACAACCGTATTTTGATATTTATTTTGTATCGTTGTAGATTTATCTTATTGTTGTCTGCAGCGACCAGTTCGGTTATGCATTTTGGACAATCTATTTAATTTATATTTAACAAATAAACAAGCTTAGCTGCACTCCTTTGGTGAGATGATCCCATAATGATACCACAGTGTTGTGTTTTTATTGAAAATAAATACTTTATGTTAGTTTGAGGTACGAATTAGAACATAAATGTGATATGACACTGATATGGGTTATTAGACATGTTCCAAAATAATTCAAAAGTTTTTGCAAGCAAGAAAACCAAAGGGCCTAAACAGGATAGCCGAAATCCTAAGTGAGCAAGCAAGAAAACCAAAGGGCCTAAACAGGGTGGCCAAAATCCTAAGTGAGCAAGCAAGAAAACCAAAGGGCCTAAACAGGATAGCCAAAGTCCTAAGTGAGCAAGCAAGAAAACCAAAGGGCCTAAACAGGATAGCCAAAATCCTAAGTGAGCAAGCAAGAAAACCAAAGGGCCTAAACAGGATAGCCAAAATCCTAAGTGAGCAAGCAAGAAAACCAAAGGGCCAATCAGGATAGCCAAAATCCTTTGTGAGCAAGCAAGAAAACCAAAGGTCCTAAACTGGATAGCCAAAATCCTAAGTGAGCAAGCAAGAAAATCAAAGGGCCTAAACAGGAAAATCAAATTCATCTGAGGTCGCCTTTTCCTAAGTGAGGTGAACCTTAGCTTTAGCAATAATTACAGGGGCCCGGGTGGCTCAATGAGTAAGGTCGTTGGATCTAACCACTCATACAAGCCTATCACCAATACGGCGTGGGTTCGCGCCCGGCTTTGTAAATTACAAAAAAGGGTGCACTCGACTCACAGCTGCAAGTGATAAAGTTTACCAGTTGCTTCCCCATGGTCGGTGGTTCTCTCCGGTTTCCTCTTCCACTAAAACTGGTCGCCATGCTATAGCTGAAATATTGTTGAAAGTGGCATAAAAATACCAAAAATCAAATCAAAATCAAATCAATAATAATTCCATGAATTAAAAACTATATACGTCGATATAAAGTACATGTATATCTAATAAACCATGTCGGTGCCGAAGTACTGACTACTGCATGATTGATACCCTCGGGGACTAAGAGCACAACAGCAGAGGTATCAACTCAATGATAGTAATGAAAACGTATAGATGTATATCAAATACTAAGCTGTTCACTTATGAGAATACAGTTCATATGTACTGATTGTACTAAACACCATAACATTAACTCTAACCCATCAAGCCATTTTATGTCAAGTAATGTATTCATAGGTGCATCAAGTACGTTATAATCCGACATGTATGTCAAATGTTACGATAATACATAATGTGAACAAATCCACTTTTGTCAATAAGGATTGTTAATGACATCAGAAGTGTCAGTTTTCTTTTGAAAATTACTTTAAAAAGATGACCTAGACAAAACAGATATAGATCGCGATCATATCGCCTTCTAGATGAGTGGTGCTTCCACGATGGCACTATCAGACAACGAAATTATGTTAATGTCAATTCTATTTATTATTAAAAAATAGTTGCCATTTAGCTTCTTAAATATTCAGAATGCATTGGGTTTTTTTCTGTCTTGATATCTTATAGTAGCAGTGTTAAATATATTTCTTGTTATCTATTGATATACTATTATACCTATTTTGTCCCAGTATTGTTAAAAATGCTGTTATAGTGACAAGCGGAACCTTTTAACCATAATGGAAGCGGGAGGTTTGGCGCCGTAAAATCTGATTCAACCCACCATTTCAATTATCCATGGGTGAAATGAGAACAAACAAATAGGTATAACTTGTACTGCCAGAAATAATAAATTCCATAAAAACATATAATATCAATATTTTCACAAATTTTATAAATTATATAAATATATAAAAAAAATTGGCAACGAAGTCCGCCTATTGTTTAATCATTTAAACATATATATAAACATAAATTAAGGGATGGGAAGGGTGTTTTTTTTTTAAACAAGTCCCAACAAAACTTTCAATATAATATTAACAGCCAAATAATCACAACTAAAATATAACAAACTTTAACAAAGAAATTTGCATATATCCAATGAAAAGAAAAACATACTGATTAGTGAGTACATTATTTCAAGTATTACCAAACGAGGAAATCTACTTATCCAATGAAAAGGAAACATACATGTAGTAATTAANTCAATTTTATTTCTTCCGATGGTGGCAGAAACATCACAAGTGGTTAATTTTTATGGAAACGTCCAATCCGCTGGTCCCAACGTATCATTTTTATCTCCGTAAACAATTCCAATAAGGTACAAGCTTCGGAGAAGCCCCCTATTATGTTCCCTGGTAAAACTGGCAAACATTTGTGCCGAATTTGCACAGAAACGATTGACATTTTGTCTAAATGTCAAACGGAAACACGTTTTTTATTTATACATTGTCATAACGATGCTTTAAATCTCATTTAAGCATGATGCGTTTTAAAGCGTTTCACCGACCACGCGTTATAAGAGAAAAAACGGATGCGGTTGTTTTTTCCGTACGGACAGCGCTACCGCATTAAAAATTTTTTTTTAACTATTTTTGCAATATAATCGGCAATGCGGCGACGAATTTCCACATGCGGGCGGGCCTGAGAACCAAGAAATTTACTTTGTATGGCCTTAGTGAGTACATTTTTTCAAGTATTACCAAACGAGGAAATCTACTTATCCAATGAAAAGGAAACATACATGTAGTAATTAATGAGCAGATTTCTGAAGTAGGACCTCCCTAAACAAAACCGGATAAAACTGGTGTGCCAAATCAAGTGGAAAGTAGAAATTTCACTGTCTTGCTAATTAGATAATCTTAAATTTCAAATTTTAAATTAACCCTTTGGAAATGCCTGTACCAAGTCAGGGCCATTGCGGTTTTCCCAGTTTTCCGGTTGTTGACTGATTTTGTCTGTTTATTGATTTATGAGTTTTGCCTTTCCCTTTGGAAGATTGCGCGGTGTTCTGTAATTTTGTTATTACCCTTTTATACAAAATACCACACGGTCGGGACATTTTAAAAATACAATAGAAAAAAATCGTAGAAAGAGGTACAATGGATACCCCTAACACACCAATACATGACTACTCACTTTGCTGACTTGGTACAGACACTTCAATAAAAAGTGGCGAAGTCAAGCTAGTCGTATAGACGCAAATCTCCCCTCTTAGAGAAATGATGCATCCATTGAAGTGCGTTCCACGTTAAAGTAAAATGCCAGGCCTTACATGTAATAAACCAAACAGCGTTACTGTAAAGAACGCTATAATCTTGAACATTATCACACGATATTTATATACAAACTTTTATAATAGGGAATTGCACTATTATTTTGGCAATATTCCTACCAAATGAAAGATTCCAGAGAGAATTCATTATTATGTCGACAACAGTCTTCACAAGCACTCTTTATTTGACTTCAAGGAATATTGTGTTTATGTACAAGGTCTACATGATGTAACAACAATAACGACAGTGGTGCGATATGTTCAAATACACAGAATGATGCGATAGCAAAACATAGCAACAGTATGGTCTGTTTGAATCCAAGGTCATCAGAAACAGTACATTTCAAAACAGTTTAATGTTTCAATTTATGACTATAGGATCTAAGACATTAAAGGCTTTAAATGTTGCTACATGGGTTAAGATACTAAATCACCATATAGAAATATGGATAGAAAGATAATTTGTTTGCATGACTGTTTATAATCAAAAGTTAAAGATCAATGAAGCACAAAATTGTGTCGGAAAGTCAGGATGCACAGTTAGAGACAATTATAGTAAAATTGGTCAGATAAAAAAACTTAGAAGCCGAACAAACAGAAACCATCCAAAGATTTATTGGATTTTGGAACTGTTCTGACAGTGTGATATTTTGGAACTGTTCTGACAGTGTGATATTTTGGAACTGTTCTGACAGTGTGATATTTTTGTTTTTCATTTTATCGTCGAGCACAATAACGACAACGCCATATTACGTCATAATCCAGGTACTGTATTGGATAAAGGGCACAAAACTATTGAAGAGTTGAACCGGTTAATGAGATCCCAACCCTCCCATTTAAACAGTTGGATTTTCAACATAAATACAGATATAAACAAGCAATAATAATAAAAAAAAATGAATTCGCTTAGACTCAAAACGACCACACACTTATGATGATGGACAACATAATGGACATACATTGACAATACAATAACAGGGTCAGTGAATGCTTGTGGTTAACTGACTACTGATTAACAAGGTATAATTTGTTGGTTAAGTATTAGAAATGACACATCACATATAATATTTATTCACGTCATCAACGTTTAAACAGTGTGGGACGTATTTGTGCGTGACAAGCTATATCAAACCGTGCTCATGTGACCATCTCCTTTGATATTTTGTGAGAGCCCTGTAGTAGTTTCTAATAGTTTTTAGTTGTTGTGTGTTTGCTACGGCATAAGGTTATGTTTTTCATCACTATAAACTATACATCAATAAACATGTATGTCAATCAGACTATCTGCAGAACAAAAAAATAATATATGCTATTTCAATAAATTACATGTATAACAGGTTTCAAACGTTTGAGATTTTAAGCAATTTTTGTCAGAAAGCCCATTTCAGTTAATCCAGTGGTAAAAGGGTATGTTTTGGTCATTATGTCATTATTAATAATGTTTGGTAACCACGTTAATAAC
>MJUT01009494.1:64931-78196 GCA_002080005.1 Gigantidas platifrons
CCTGTTTTCACGTTCCGCTATATAGATGATACCCTTTCACTAAATAATTCCTGTTTTCACGTTCCGCTATATAGATGATACCCTTTCACTAAATAATTCCTGTTTTCACGTTCCGCTATATAGATGATACCCTTTCACTAAATAATTCCTGTTTTCACGTTCCGCTATATAGATGATACCCTTTCACTAAATAATTCCTGTTTTCACGTTCCGCTATATAGATGATACCCTTTCACTAAATAATTCCAAGTTTGATGAATATGTTGATCACATCTGTCCCATTTAATTTGAAATATATAATATCACGGTTATAACTATGCATGTTTCATACCTTAACCTACATATAGAGGTTACCAAAGACGAACGAATAAGAACGAAACTTTACGAGAGACCATTCAAATTTTCCAATTGTGAAATTTCCTTTTATTTGAAGGAATATTCAAACAACACCTACATATGGAATATATCATTCTCAGTTGATACGATATTCCAGAGATAGTGGTTCCTATTATGATACATAATGTACAAGGTAGCTAATGAACCACGTGTTCTTAGTGATTAAGTGTAGCTCAAAGTTTTACGTTGCTATCATGACAAGGCTGACACTCATATATTCTCTTCTTCTCTATTGCGTCCTTTCTTCATTGAGACTTACCATCGTATGTTTGACAAAAGTAACAAGACGGGTTTCACTAGTGGAGCGGGAACTACTTACACTTCTAGAGCACCTGCGTTTGACCTCCTGGTTTTGAGTGGGGTTGGTTTTGCCTATATTTGAGTGTGCTGTGTATGTATTTTTACATCATAATTTGTCATTTTGTTCTTTTCCGCTAGTCCATTGTATTGTCTATTTTTTGTCTATTCTTTGATTTACGGACGAAAATGTAAAATGAAGATATATGTGCATGTATGTAATCTATGAAAACCATTTTTTTTACCCATTCCCAAATTTCAGAAAATGTGACAAATATCATGGATAAACATGGTATGCTATAACAACATTCTTTAGGAAGAATTATTTCACAAATATTTCCATAAAGGTTAACACATTCGGTCAAAGACAGGCGTGGTTTTTATGGATATAGACCAATTTCCTACAAAGAAACTTTAGGGAGAAACCCTAATCCGACAAAATCTGCGGTCACAATTGTGATGAATGAATTGCCATTACATATCGTTTGTGGTAAAATGTTATATGTCCTTAATACAGGTCAATCCTTTCCTAATTACTGTATACTATTTTTTTACTTGTCACGATTGTGGTTGTCAATTATTTTTGAAGAAAAACCAAACAATAAAATTGGTTAGAATTTTAATTCATTTTAAATTAATTGCAATGAGTCAGTTAAATTTAAATTTACGACTTACAACAAAACGTTTTTCATGTTAAAAAAAAAACAAAAACAAAAACAAAATCATCTGAATTGACTATGACATGGATTATTCGACATATATCTATTATTTGAATTTACATTTCGTTAATAATATGATTATCATTAAAACTAGAGTTCTCTTCGCTCAGTCATAGGTGACCATATCAAGTTTTAGCCATCCTGTTTAAATTATTAGATTTTGCAATCTTTTGATTTTGGGCTTACATGATGAAGTTTATTCCAGAAAGGCGCAGTGTGCAAATTTAAGTTATATATCGACGTTTTTATTTATATTAAGTTAGCATTGTCATGCTCTTGGGGATGGAGCATAAGCTATTGAACCTTTAGAAGAATATCATTTAATTCACTTAATGGTGTTAATTGTTGGCTTTTGTAGGAGTAACTCCTCGTTATACAACACTATTGTTTGTTTATCTATGCTGTGATTGTTTTTGTGCTAAATCATAAAACATTACCTTTACTTAGTTTATCTTTGATATGTTAATACAAGTAAGTCAAGATCTCATTTTAATTATTGTTTTCATCTTTTTGTATTGAAACTGGAATACGTTATTAAAAATGTTTCTCTATGCTTGTCCTTAAATCAGAGAAGGAAATACGGTCAAACAGGAATTACGAGGTCACCTATGGGACAACGAAAAAGTGTCCTAATAAGACAGGTGACCTCGCAAAGAGGTTCAATTCATATGAAATTTTCTACGACAGGACAAGAAAAAGGTGACCTTTATATACAGGTGAATGCTAAAAAAGGTGACTCCTTGAGCAGGTTTGGCTGTAGATTTTTTTTTTAATATTTCAAACCATTATAAAACAAAAGGAAATGAAAAGCAAAAAGAACAATAATTGGAATCAGAGAAAGATATTTTAAATGCATAATTCTATTTGCTTAGATCCTAGTCTGCAAAATTTGAGGAAATTAAATTAACAATCGTATTGACCTAGTTTCACTTTTACACTAGCATTTTTAATGACTATTTTGATTATAAACTTCAAAATGACACAAAAGTCAAAGATGACCTTGACCTGTATTCTGACAACTTACTTGATGACTGTACTATTGATAATTAATATGAAAATGAACCCAAGGTCAAATGCCATGGATGACCTTGTAAAACAGAGCTATTATATTACACCGGGCAGCTTTCATGTTAAAATTGATCATCAGGCAATTACGGTCTTCTCGAATTTGCAATCTCCACTAAGAATATATACTATGTACAGAACAATACAAGGAACATTGCGGCATATTTTGGCGAATATTTTTCTCGTAGGGTCTCAGTTCAAGCGAAGGTCTTTGGTGGATTTAAAATTGGAACTACAATATATACTTTGTAGACACCTTCTATTCTAAGCAATTATTTCTGTATTGTTTGGTGTTGATTGCCTTTGTTGAACTGTTTCTCAGAAAAATATGTTTAAAACATTTATTCGAAATGTTCATGTCTTAAAATAAGTCATGTGGTAGCGGCAATATTGGATTTCCGATTGGAACAAAACACACTTTGTAAAACGCCATCCGAAATAACAAATGTTGGTGACATAGTGCAGGGCTCATGTTCGTAGGGATCAATATTTAGTTTACTGTGTAGTGTTTTGTAGATAATGTTTGTGCCTTTTTCCCTTTTTCTAAGCTTAAGGCCATTGTATCATCTGACCTTCTTCTATTTAAGGATTCGGATTACCCGTTTGGAATATTCAAACTTCTCTTATCAATAGATTTTATGTGAAAAAAATGTTTTAAATAGCGTCTCCTAAACCACAAAACCAGGTAACACCAAACAATAGCAGGAATGTTCATGGGATGGTCTTCTCCAAAGTGTATCAGAAATGAACTGCATTCAAAAGTTCACAATTATCAATTTTGATTTTGTGATGCACAATATCAGTCTAAGCCATTCCAAATACATTTCTTCATATAGTTTTGGTTTGCTAAATATTTGGAGGATGTAATTTATTTTAATTTTCATTTAGTGGTAAAATTTCTAGGCGATAAGAATCGTCATATTTGTTTTTTTATTTAGAGTGGGTTACATTCTTACATAAAACAATAAATATTCTGAAAATAGACAATTACGTAAAATAAACAGGAAATAAATATATGTACTGGTTCAAATATTGAACCCGTCTTGAAACCGTGCATAACGAGACTAAATAGATACATTTTGAAAGATAAAATTATGTCATTACCAGAATTAGTATAGTATGCTTATTCTGTTGATATTTTTTACAGCTTTAAAATAAATAGATTCTACAGAGGTGAAAATACGGAAAGAAAGCAAAAGTGGAAAATGATTGAAATCTACAAAGATTAACCCTTATGCTCCATCAATGGGACCCGTCTTGAAGTCTTAATTTCAAATGCTAGTTAAGGAAACAAAGATCTCAATGTCATATTCGAAAGAATAAATTGTTTTACATAAGTTCAATTTTAAAAATAAAAAACAATGGATCTACTGGTAAATAAACTGTAGTGAAATCCGAAAGGGCAATCAAGAATGGACAAACCTGAGAAACTGGCAAATTGGGTACACAAACACAAGACGAAGACAAGCAAAAAACAAAACAAAACAAAGCACAACATGTGTTAGACACAACTCTACGCAAGCACACACAAATAACGTAAATAAGACACGAGCCCTCTTTTAAAATATTATATTAAAGTTCTAAAACAACATCTCAGTGTAAACGGTATACGTAATAACAGAGTATAAGATATCTGAATCAAGACAGGACAAGTTTCAAGATACCTAAAGGTGTAATCAGTGACCATAGCAATCGTGTAAGACTTCATCACAACAATTAAATAACTGAAAATAAAATAAAGCAAAGAGCACAAAAATCCATCCAATACGTAAAAAGTTTATCAAGTAAACAAAAACTGGTATTTTAAGAACCAGTTTGTCTCTTTTAAAATGACGACTTTTTTTGTGAAATATCTAGAAAACAATTAGAATACAATAGGACAACAGACGAGTAAATATTAAACCTTTATAAAATGTATGTTTGATATAAAAACCTTAACAACATATGTGGGTTGATTCCATTCGGAAAACTATACGATACGAAGATGAGTGCATTTTGTTTTTTTCCCCTTACTGTCGCGGTAATTTCCCAATTTTGTCTTACTATAGCTAGTTATTAAAATATCATTACAAATAACTTTCAAAACAATACATCATTTATGGCACAATATATACATGGGGGTGATATTTATATATATGATAAGAAAAGATGTAATGTAGTATGTTATAATCTCTCATAAAAATGTCACCAAAGACAGGCTAATTATAGATTGATTTGTCGGTGACGAACGACTGTCAAAAACTGTAATTGTACTTAATATTTTTGTGTGACGTTCTTGGTATGAATTGTCCAATCAGAATTTCCGTTTCTTATGTGCATGGGGAACTAATAAATTTCACCGCCATGACGTGAATTAAGAAGAGGAATATAAAACCGAACATATTCGAATTCAAAATATCACTTTGAAAGGACTTGGGTTTTAAACATGAAGTTTACAGCATGTGTTCTTGTATTATTGATTACGTTTTACATAGCAGAAGGTTAGTTTTATAACACATACCTAATTATTTTTACAGATTTCTGTTAATTTAAAATTTATATAAAAGGAGAAAAAGATAAAGGTTAAAAGGACTATATATTTTTTTTTTGGGGGGGGAGGGTAAAAATTGTAAAACTGTAAAGTAATGATAAAGTATATTGGTGTTGTATAAGTTTATTCAAAGATTTGTTTAAACAAGTTTGTTGTTAATGTATGAGAGCATCGGCTAAGAGATACAGTACAGACAGTGGACACAGGTATTCGGACACTTCCAATTTTCCCAAATATTTAATATAAAACAACAATTTAAAACATAAGATCAAGAAATCATTTGTTGTCCTATTTTCATATTCTTTAATCAGTAAGAGTGGAATTAATTGTAGTTTTGCATTATTATTTCAATACAATGTTTTATACTTGCAATATTGAGAATATTAAAATTAAATAAGAAATTGAATTAATTTCGTCCTAAACACAATACTTTTTTAGATAATTTTGTAGATTTTTGTTGTTGAAAAATTGTAGTGTTATGTGAAATACTTGGGGCAAATTGTAAGTGTCCGAATACTTTGTCTGCTGACTTTGTTATTGAAATTGCAACAATATACTTCAAAGTATTTTCGTATCAGACACCATTTTAGCGGCAACAGTTACGTTAGATAAATGTCTAAATAATGCATTAGACAGTTTAAGTTTAAAACAAATGTATTTAGATAGAATTATTACATTTCGTACTATCAAATGATATTTGCCGATATCTATTTTCTGATAATTACATGTATGACGCATTTCCACAGAATTACATTTGTGAACATTAAATCATCGATTGAATGCGAGTAATATTAAATCACAAGAACGTCATCTTGCAATGTTACTTTGAGTTTTACTCAATTCATTAAAATAAAGGTTTTTTTTAAATGAAGACAGTAAGTACATTTGAATAGAACATGTTACACAAGCACATTAAATTGCATTAACAAATTATGATTTTATAATTGCAATTAAACTATTTAATGATTCCGTTCTACAGATAAGCCACGTCCATTCACCATATAGTTTACATGAACACATTTAAATTTTAGTCAGTTTATCAAAATTGCGTATTATCTGAAGTTTTTAAAAGCAAGAACACATGCACAGAAATATAAATATATTGACTGTAAATAATATCTTTCCGAGAAAGGTTTGAAAATACCAAATGGATATTCAGAATCCGTGGAACGATTTCTTGAGGGGGAGGGTTTAAGGGTAAATTTGGGGTAGAGCACATAATCGTAAGCTCACTATGAAAAAGTAGTATATGTGAAAATCATACTTTATTCAACCCTTTGATAAATCTATTATTTTAGCAATAGTTCACTTTCACAGTTACCTATGTTTTCTATTACTACAATGTCACCAATCTATCCATGTATTGTTAAGCTATAATAACCTATCACCTTGTTTTTTTGCTTCAGGTCGGACCTATGGCTATGGAAGACGAAAGAAAGTCACACGGTCAAGATTAATGAAGAAACCATCCATTGTTCCAAACAAGAAAATATTTTCTTCTCGTAGAACGCCTGTGGATCCATGCCCACCTGTAGCATGTCAATTGGATGATATACCGTTTGATTGTCGTAAAAAGACATATTTTATGAAAGAAGGAGTCAAATGTCAGGGTTGTGATAAGAATATATGCATGGACAAATTAAATTCATTCGGAAAACCCTTTAACAAAGGAAACAACAAGGGTATACCACGAAATAACTTTAAAGACGTTGCTAGGAAACCCGTAGAGGTTGTCGAGGTACCAGTTCCTGTAGAGGTACCAGTTAGAGTCGATGTTCCAGTTCCGATTGAAGTTCCTGTCTCTGTTTCTAGACGTGGTTCACCTTCTGGTCTTCTTCCTCCCGATAGTGTTGGACCTTTTGATATTCAAGGTCAAAACATGCCCAATAGGCCAATGCGGAGACCATTAAATCCGGATCCAGTAGCCGTTGTCAATTCGCCACCATCAGATAGTGAATTCGTTAACCGAGTGAGGTTTGACCGAAACAATATCAATCTATTACAGCCTCTAGTAGACCAGAGCACTGGTTCAGGTTTTCAAAATTCATTTCCAAACACAAATATGAGACAGATGCCCTTTCAACAAAATGCTCAAGTACCGTTTCAAAATCAACCAGGTGGAAACTCGTGGGGTTTGATGAATCCAAATTTACAAAATGTCGGTCAAAACAGGGACATGTTAATGTGGCAAAATCAGATGGCAGCAGCACAATTACAAGCACAACAAAGAGCTGCTCAGATACAAGGTCAACAATCAATGGGATTATTTCCAGGTCAGCAACAAGGAGGATTTCAGAATCAATTTTTACCTGGAAACGGACCGTTACAAAACATAGCAGGAACACAAGGATTTAATAATTGGGGGCCTAATATCAATCCGTTCGTTGGTGGTATGCAACAACAAATGCAACAACAGATGCAACAACAAAATACAGGACTCCAACAACAAGGAATGAATGGTAATGTCCCAATGCAAACCACACAGTTTCTTAACCAGATTCCACCTGTTCCAGGAATGAATGGTAACTTTCAAGGCCAAGCTTCATTGGCAGCGAATAGTTGGGCAGCTCCAACTGGACTACTAAACCCAGGACAGAACCAGGGTATGCAAGGATTTTCATTTATTGATCCAATTACAAATCAAGCATTGCCCGGAAATTCAAACAGTTTGCACGGTCCTATAAACTAATGTGGTCTTATTATAGCATGAACTAATTAATTAACGAAAGAGGGAACTACAACGTTTAACTTGTACCTTGAAATCCATTGTTCTATTTTATATATACAATAAAACTGGTATTATAAATGTTTTATTTACTCATATAAAGCTATTCATATACTTTTTCGAATGCATTTACAACTAAAATGTAAAAAAATATTGTAATTATTGTAAGGAAAAGCCTGGCGGTGGCGAAATATTTTCCTTTTGCATAGAAGTCAAACAAAATGAAAAACAACGTACATTCTCTTTTTCGCACATTAATAGTATCAAAGCAGGATAACGTTAACCTCAATAAACAGATCGACTAAACCCTTGTAATACTCAAAGCAGGATATTCGATAACCAAAAACATTTAACACACCTAGTTAGGACACCCCATAGGTATTTTTTTTATAACAATACGATACATCAAAGGGAGAAATCAAAACATGAAATATGGACATATATATACCAAAGACAATAAACTTGGTGATTGTTGCACACAGCATTAAGGAGAAAGAACAAAGACTGGTTAGCTCGGAATCAGGATAATGTGTCCTAGTGGGGCAACATGTCTTTCCGCGGACTGTTGTTTCAGTGACCGATTTATAATTAGGTTTGATTGCCCAAAAAAATCTGCATTGTCATACTCACTCTTTATACGTTACTCTCGTGCAATAGAATAAAGAAAGAAAAAAAAGCAAGATTTGATTTAAATTGTTGATATGCATATTTTGTTTGTGTTTACATTGTTTTGTTTTGTTTTGTTTTGTTTTGTTTCGTTTATGTTTTTATTTTTGCTGCGTGTCTTGATTTATGGACCAGGGCAGTGCTTTGACGGGAACAATCAAGCGATAAATTTGATAACCCGGATGATGCATGTTATACTCACACGTTTCTGTCACCTCTGATTTAATGCACTCATATGTTACTGAAACCGAAATAATAAATACAATGCAAAAACAAAAATAAATAAAAATAAAAAGCCATCGAATCAAACCATTTGCTTAAAAGACTAAAAACAGCATTGGTATCTGAGCAGAATACCTTGAAAATCAATGATACTAGCTTCACATCTGTATGTGTCCGAAAAAATGGTTATTAGAATACTCTGTTTAACACAAATATATAACGTGCATGTGATTCACATAACTAGCCTAACATCTGGTAGTGAACAAGTATTAAGTTCCAATGTATAAATCTGAATAAGATGGGGAAACAACCAATACTGAACCACAACAATCAAATACAGCATGAAGGTATTTTTAAAAGATTAGAAAACGTTCGAGAAGGAGTAATCAAGAATAGACAATCCAGAGACACAAGCATCCTTGTGGCAAAAGACACAGAACGAAGCTAAGCACGATACACCACAGAAACAAAACATATGAACATCACCGATCCCACCAAAAAGACGGGCGGAAAACACAGGTGCTCACGAATGGTAACATGCATATGTGATAAATTAGAATAATACAATAAATCAGAATTGAATGAATGCACATTAGTAAGAACGTTTATGGGTGTAAATGAACACGAGACACTATTCAACATAACACGTAGACATAAATTCAAGAGTAACACGATGGGTGCCACATGTGGTGCAAGAACTGCTTACCCTTCCGGCGTACATGCGTTCTCTCCTTGTTGTACCTGTTTACGTGGGGTTTGAGTTGTTCATATTGTCAAATTACATCTCTTCACGTTTTCAGTTCCGTGTTGTTATATCCGCTACGATTTCCGCGTAAAAACGATGTTCTATTCGTCTTGACTCCCATTTGATTTGTTTTTTTTTATGTTATTTGTATTTATTTACATATATTTGAGTCCAACACGATTTCCATATCAATGATGTTCGTGTCGTCTAACAGTAACAGACGTGTGGCACATGTAGATCAGGAACTACTAACCCTTCCAGAGCACCTGATTTCACCCCTGGTTCTTGTGTGGTTTGTGCTCTCGATATTTAGTTTTTTGCGTAGTGTTCTGTAGATCGTTGTATGTTCTTGTGTACTTTTTTTGTTGGCCATTGTGTTTATCTTTTGATTTACGGCTTCTGATTACCTCTTTGGTATCTTAGATTTACGGCTTCTGATTACCTCTTTGGTATCTTAGATTTACGGCTTCTGATTACCTCTTTGGTATCTTAGATTTACGGCTTCTGATTACCTCTTTGGTATCTTAGATTTACGGCTTCTGATTACCTCTTTGCTATCTTCAAGCTTTTCTACAATTAAAGGTACAGTGATTGTATTACTGTTCTGTATTTCACAGTCACAATAAAGTTATAAACGATGAGCAAAACTCATATCCTAAGATTGCACAACGGTTCAAAGCCTGCAGTTGCTTTTCTTCTTCTTCTTTCGATAAGCGCTATATCTGGGCATCTTTGTCGATTTGGTGTTACCTGGTGATGCGGGACAACCAACAAGAATACAAAGCACGGGTGAAACAATCTCACAAATACCATCATACTCATCTACAAATCGGACTTATCAATATGAGGGACATAATTGAGGTCAGTGTTCCTGTTGCCGGGTTTATCTAAACCAGTACAACCTGTTTTAGTGTTAATATACAACTATGATAATCTAGATCAATATCCGGGTAGACATACCAACGCAAGTGAAGCATAATAGAAATGATACAACAAAGATAGATAAAAACATACGACCATGTGATTTTCGTGCCGCAACGTGGCATCCCCTAAATACTGTACGCTTCATTACATTAATATAAGGTCAGATGTTGGCTACATGACCATATCTATACATGTTTCGCAAGCGCAACATGCACACTTGAGTGTCCTTAACACAATAAAACCAAACCAAACCTTGTTGGCGGTTTCTCTGGATTTTCCATTTTTATTTGCCTCTGCGGTATTCTCCAACGTTTATGTAAGTACATTACTATAACATTGGAAAAGGTAACTCGTAAATTTGTTTTGTGAAGAAAGCTATGGAGATATACCATCTTATTTTCATGTACGCATTATATTTGACCATGAAGAACGACGCAAAAGCACATTTTATAAAGATAAACATTTTTTTAATTAATGTTAACATTGTATTGAACATCAAATCTAGTATCCCATATTGTTCATATATACAAAAAAAAACTTGAATAGTGGTGGTTGACTATCTTACCCTCCCTGAGTATCCGAGTTCACCCCCGGTTTTTAGTGGGGTTCGTGCTGCTCGGGTATTAGTTTTGTAGATCTAATCGTTGTTTGTCCTTTTTCTTTTGTCTATTGTGTTGTCTGTACATCTTTGACTTACAAATTCTGATGACCCCTTTGCTAGTTTCAAACTCTTCTTTCTAACGATATCCAGTCAAATCGTTCCCAAGTTAAAACGTCCCCGGTCAAATCGGCTCCAGTTAAAACGTCTCCAGTCAAATCGGCTCCAGTTAAAACGTCCCATGTCAAAACGGCCTGAAAATGAAAGTCAATTCGGCCACATATTTTAAATAGAATATATGTTTTGTGAAAAGATTAATATATAAAATTATTTTTATTGATGAACTTGTTCTATTTATGGATCAAAGAAATTAATCAATGATTAATTGATGATATAATTACGTGATTGACGACAATTATTTAATAATCTTTATAGTGATTAGGAATGTTTTTTGATGGTCATACTCTCCTGTCTATAAATAGACCTTTAATAATAACAGAGAACATCTAAATAACAAAGCCAAGAAAAACAACTCAAAAATCAAAAATTGTTCAGTGATAGAACGTCACCAATATAACGAAAGCTGGAATTAAAGGTATGGGCTAATTTTCTATCTATATCCTTGAGGGGCCATTGAAGGAAATCTTCATCATAAGCATGTAGAAACAATTACAAATTAAATAAACAACACAAAACAACAAAATCAAACACAAATCAAATTCCTTTAAACTAGAATGATTGATAATCAATATCAGTTTTGTGGATTTCGTTTTTAATATATATACGTATTATATGTATGGGGGGGAGCGATTTGACTGGGACCGATTTCATTGGAGACGATTTTACCTAGGACCGATTTAACATCGGGTCGACTTTGTTTGGGGCCGATTTGACCTGTTACCTTTCTACCGACCACAGCCTTTACAAGATACTCTCCAAGCACGACAACAAAGGTTAATGCCCCTTACATATGATATTGTTTACTCTTACTTGACATTCTACCTATCACTGATGCCCCCTACATATGATATTGTTTACTCTTACTTGACATTCTACCTATCTCTGTCGTATCTTGTTGTTATTACTATGATTTAGTATTACAAAGACATTTAATGATGTAAATTAAAACATATGCGAAATATAAGAGTCTTATGACATTAGATATAAGACACTTTCATATCAGTCGATTTAAAGTATCACATATACATGTATTTAGTTAATTGTCAGGAAGCGCCTTTATAGGTGCAGTATTTGTAAATATTTACACAATGGAACATGTTGCCATAAAAATATATATACTGATACCAATACAAAATTAAGAATTTTGTAAATTTAAATGACAAAATCAATGATGGTTTTGTTTTAAATAAAATGCTATATACCATTATTGTGTAATTAAAGAATGTTTGAAGGGTGAGTGAGTGAGTGAGTGAGTGAGTAGTGAGTGAGTGAGTGAGTGAGTGAGTGTTGCTTAACGCCAAATCAGCTATATCATGGCGAGAACAAGTTAATTTTCAATGAGATGAATCCGCTTTGTTCTAGACCAACACGCTGAGTTTGATTGTTATAGTGCTAGCTCACTGAAACAACAGTCCGCGAATAGACATGTCGCTCCACTCGGACATATTATCCTGATTCCGAGCCAACCAGTCTGCTCTTTCTCCTTAATGCTGCGTGCTCAGCGGAAAAGCAACAAATACCAATTTTATAGTCTTTGGTTTTAACCGACAGGGGCTCGATCCCATGATTTAACGCACTCGAGGCGAGCCCGCTAACCATTACGCCACCGATGCGGTTGAATGCTTGAAAAAACCAAAGGAGTAATCAGAAACGGTAAATCGAAGACAGACAATGCAACTAAAGGTTGAGCAGCACGAACCCTACTAAAATCATGGGTGAACGCATGTGCTTTCGAGAGGTACGAATATCCTACGTCACTAATGTCACCGTCGTGTTACTGTGAAGCGACACGAACATCAAATCCAGAGGACAGATGCTCATTTCTAATTTCTGTCTTCGTACATGCTTATACACATATCTGTAGACTCTGTGTCCATTATGTTTCCAACACAGCGTATTAGGTATTTAGCAATTACTCTGCTCCAAACCTCTAAATTCATAATGAAGAGAAACTGCATCGCCAAAATTTAATGGAAATAAAGGTCCTGGCGTGTGCCAATCACAAAATAAAGGTCCTGACGTGTGCCAATCACAAAATAAAGGTCCTGGCGTGTGGCAATCACAAAATAAAGGTCCTGGCGTGTGCCAATCACAAAATAAAGGTCCTGACGTGTGCCAATCACAAAATAAAGGTCCTGGCGTGTGCCAATCACAAAATAAAGGTCCTGGCGTGTGCCAATCACAAAATAAAGGTCCTG
>MJUT01009494.1:96586-112650 GCA_002080005.1 Gigantidas platifrons
ATTTTTAAGAGTTAATTGATTTGAAATGAGTGATTTATTTTCGTCTTTATTGATATTTACAATAATTAAAACAATTTTAAGTACATTTTTTTTTTACTGTTTCTACGTTTTACAAGAATCTTGTAAAATGAGCGTTGACAGATGTTGTGTAGCGTAGCAGGAACGACAACTCTTGATAGAGAATGGCAAATGATATGCACGTGACCCAAGATTTGAACTCTTTCGGGAGATTGTATAACGGGTGTGTTCGATTTGTGTTTAAATTATCTCCCTTTTGGAAACCTGATTGTCAAAAGTAGACATTTATTTTTATGTTGATATGTTTTATTGATACATTTTGTAATGATAAGGCTATTTGTAATATATGTATCGTATTTAAACATTGACAAACTTCTTGCAAATAAAATTTGTTAAGAAATTTGCAGAATTAAAATAATAACCATTGTAAATGAAAATCGCAGGAGACAATTTGTTTTGGTATCATCATAACATAAAAACTGCTTATAAATTAGTGCCGGGAATGCTTTATAGAATATGTTCATTTATAAAAAAATTAAAATAAATAAATAAAAAAATAATAATAATTTCGCATCTCATAAGATTTTTTTAATGTCATTCGTTAGTCTGATTTAAAAACGTTTTTTAAATTTGTGTATATTCTCTGAGACTGTCTGTGATAAAGGGACCACTTTGGTCTTTTTAACAAAGTTTTCGGAAAAATCATAGTTCAGATAATATTGAAAGCAATGCAAAGACACTACATGCAATAAAAATGAACTATATTACTCAGGAAGATGGTTTATGGTGTTTATCGCCCCTTTCAATAATATTTCAGTTATATTATGGCAGTCAGTTTTATTGGTGGAGAAAACTGGAGTACCGGAGAAAACCATCGAACTGTCACAAGTCATTGACAAACTTCATCATATAATGTTGTATCGAGTACACCTAAGGATTTTTTTTTAACGTAAGTGTAATTTTAGTCGTAAGATTACAATTTGTCTTAAAATAATCTTTGTGAAAATGATTTAGGAATTGTCGTACGATAATCTTAAGTGAAAAAGTTAGGACAATACTTACAATTGTTTGTGAAAAGGGCAACAGGTCATCAATAAAATGAAATATATATCAAATATATATTCAAACCAATTAGAAAACTTAAGTAAAATAAGAATCAAATAAATTATTCTTATTGCAAATATTCACACAAAAAGATACTACAATTAGAAAATTAACCTTAAAGAGTGANGAAATCAGAGTACTCACATTGGAAAGTTAAAGTCAATCAACCATATAATAAAATTAGAACTGGATATGTAAACTTCAAGTTATTATATATATACATATTTTTTGTATATATAAAACAAAATGTAAATTATTATTATCATTATTAATTTGTTAAAAATATTAATAATGAACTTGTCCACATTCGTAAACAACTAATTATTAGACAAAAACACATTTATTAACATTAAGGCCATGCAAAGTTAATTTCTTGGTTCTCAGGCCCGCCCGCATGTGGAAATTCGTCGCCGCATTGCCGACTTTTTTGCAACAATAGTAAAAAAAAAAATTTAAATGCGGTAGCGCTGTCCGTACGGAAAAAACAACCGCATCCGTTTTTCTCTTATATCGCGTGGTCGGTGAAACGCTTTAAAACGCATCATGCTTAAATGAGATTTAAAGCATCGTTATGACAATGTATAAATAAAAAACATGTTTCCGTTTGACATTTAGACAAAAGTTTTATACATTGCCATATTTTTCACAAAAAAAAGAAGAAAAAATGCCTCCCGCATCACTTTTTACAGCAGTAAAAGGATAAAAAAAAATGCCGCCCTCCCTCATCAATTTTGACAAAAAAGGGCCTGAGAACCAAGTAATTAACTTTGCATGGCCTAATATATATAAATATCTTTTATTTACTGCCATCTAAATTTTCACGATAACTTATTATTAAGACTAGGCGTTTTCTTTTAAGCATTCAGAATGAAAAGACAGTTTGCTACACTCTCGTTAATTAATTAGGGGTTTAATAAAGTTATAGATCACAGATTTAATTTGATTTGATTTGATTTATTTTGTTTAACGCTACTTTCAGCAATATTTCAGCTATATCATAGCGACCAGTTTTAGTGGTGGAAGAAGCCGGAGTACCCGTAGAGAACCACCGATCATGGGCAAGAAGCTTGTAAACTTTATCATTTGCGGATGCGATCCGAGTGCATTGGGGGACCCGGGTGGTTCAATGAGTTAGGTCGTTGGATCTAACAGCTCATACAAGCCTATCACCAATACGGCGTGGGTTCGCGCCCAGATTTGTTCATCTAATTTTTTTTTCTTTTCAAAACTGAAATTAGAGTGGATTGCTAAAATAACAATATCCAAAATATTCATATATCACTTAACCAGATAGAGACGCCACATAAAACAGCCACATAAAACACTCCGACAGTACGTCATACGGAAATAGCTTCACAATCTGAAAATAAAATAGAAACATGTTCTCTTCTAAAATAACTGGAGGTGATCATCAGATAACGTCAAGTTCTTCGTAGATGTTACGGTCTAATTGACAATTTCGTTCATGCGAACTCAGACCTGGTCATTAATATGTCATAGATGACACTTTACTTGTCTAGTAAGATTGACATACTATGGTATTTCCAAAGTAGGGGGAATTAACGTGAGGAGAATACAGGTCAATTTTAGTGACGTCAAGTTGACCTATTGAGCTAAAAAATGAACTATATATAACTTCGTTTTCGCAGTTACTATACCAGTTTTGAACAACCACCAGACATCACAACATGAAATTATTGCTCTACACCACAATTTGTATCGTGGGGTTTTATTCAGTACAAGGTATGTTTTGTTCTTATTATCTGATATTACTCGCATTTCTCCAAATTTAACATACTATTTCTGTCAAAACACTGACAGATTGAAGATTGTGTCAGAGGTTGCACATGACCATTGAAAAGAGATAAAAACGGTTTAGATGGTTCATAAACTAGTATTTGATAGAGAAAATATCAGCTCTTTTAATAGATAAATATACAATAATTTGTAAAGAGTAAAATGATACATTTCGGGTTGCCATATGTCGCTCGCCTTGATATAGCTGAAAATTGGCTGAGTTGGTGTTAAGCCACAATCACTCATTCACTCCTTACCATTTCGTTGTTCAGTGTTTTGATATTTGCAAATATATACTCTGAAACGTTGGCGACAATATCCTCAATAGAAGACTATTTAGTAATTGTCCAATTAAAATTGTCTACCAGTTCGACATCAGTCCCAATAGAAGTAGCTGACTGTACTAATATAGACGTATCACCAATCTGTCAAAACATTTGCAATCAGAATATTTTCAAAATGTTAACGGCGCTACTTTTCAAGATTCCCTGTGGAATTGTAATTTTAAATTCAGATGATAATTGAAGATATACCTATATTGAATTGCGTTGTCTGTTCTTCTTCGATATACGGATTCTGATTACCCCTTTAGTATCTTCAACCTCTTCTTGATGCACGTATGCCAAGAACTAACTGTCTGCCAGTAGTAAATACAATGAAATAGATTCTAAAAGGCTCACAGGAGGAGGTATATTATTTAGAATGAGGATATAAAACTTACATCACAATGGATAAACATCGATGACAAGTTACCAACAAATTTAGACTGCATCGTAACTGTCCTTAACATCTAAATTTATTATTATATTATATTTTTTTCAGGACGTACCTATAGCCCTGATAAAAAGATAAAAAAGAAAGTTAAACAAGATATTGTGCCACCCACGCACAATAAAACCCCACTCATAGGTGGTGGTAATATCGGTCTCGACAGATGGCAGGACAATCGTAATTTACAAAATGGTGGTAACTGGGGAAACGGAGATTTTATAAATCAAAGACAAAATGGAGGATTTATAGATAATATTCAGAATCAGGACATTTTAAGCCAAGGACCAGGACGTTTTCAAAATCGAGACATTTTAAACCAAGGACAAGGAAGGTTTCAAAATCGAGACATCTTACACCAAGGACAAGGTCGTTTTCAAAATCAAGACTTTTTAAACCAAGGGCAAGGAAGGTTTCAAAATCAAGACATCTTAAACCAAGGACAAGGACGTTTTCAAAATCGAGACTTTTTAAATCAAAGACAAGGAACTTTGTTTAATGACAGATTTGGAGATAGATTTAACGGTAACAGTCGACAAAATCAACAATTCGGAAATCAATGGCAGTAATTTGACCGTAACATGATTTTGGTTTGAACGCATGTATTTTATTTTCATTCTGTGTTTAGTGGAAATCCGTTTACTTTGTAATTAGATTTAATGCTATATAGTATATAATACATGTATGAATATGCAAATATACTGACATTATATTGATAGATACACATGATATGCTATATTATAGTTTATCAATTATCAAATAATAAATATAAGTACATACTTACTGATTATGTATTCATTCCTAAAACATTTTATTTTCTAGACGTAGTTGATGTAAATTTACTTTCGACAAGTTAAAATACGTATTTCATAAATCATCACAATCTGGATAGACAACATAGCACCAGTGATAAACAAACAGGACCGGGTTGCACAAACCCTACTTAAATTTTAAGCATCAGTTAAAATTTGATTGATTGATTGATTGATTGATTGATTGATTGATTTTTTGTGTTTTAACGCCACTTTCAACAATATTTCAGCTGTATCATGGTGACCAGTTTTAGTTGTGGAGGAACCCGGAGTACCCGGAGAGAACCACCGACCCTGGGCAAGCAACTGATAAACTTTATCACTTGCGGCTGCGAGTCGAGTGCGCCCTTTTTGTAATTTACAAAGCCTAGCGCGAACCCACGCCGTATTGGCGATAGGCTTGTATGAGTTGTTAGATCCAGCTACCTAACTCATTGAGCCACCCGGGCCCCAAAAATTTAATTGACACTTAAATTTACTTTAAATGTATATATAATTAATCTACACCATTTAAATACTTAAATTTAATTGATGTTTGCGCAACCCCGTCCAGAACCTCAAACAATGCTAATCCAATCATTTTTTAGCAACTGTCGTGTGGATTAGCGACATCATACAGTGAAATAACAAAACAAATAAAAGTATCGAATCAAACATTTATGAAATTGATAAAATAACAATACATACAAATACAAATTATATTTAATATAAAAATCTGTTAGAAGTTAGTATTAGTCATGATTTTTTTCTGTCTTAAGAGAAATGGTCGTTAAACAACAAACTTCACCTGCTTTGCTAGTAGTCAATTAAATAAAATACGAGCAATCACAAATACTGTTATTGTATCGTCTATGAGAAATGTGAAATTGAGAAATGTCGAAGATAGTCTGAAATTTGCAAAAATGAGTGTGAATTGAATATTTTGATGGACCGGCTAATCGGAAGACTCTCCAACCATCAACCGGAAGACTCTCCGACCATCAAAATGTCACTTGATGGACCGAATATTAGTTCAATGTGATACACCTGTAGTCACATTTGTTTTCGACTATTTGTTTTTGTTTTTTTCCAAAGTTTAGACATCTAACCGTTTTATGGCACGACTAGACAAAAATTCAATCCATTTTTCTCCCCAGCAAATTTTCATAGAATCTACTTTTCCAAAAGAAAACAAGATTCAAAAACACTTAATTAGGCAGTTTAACAGACAAATATATAATTCTACGAAATGTAATGGTGTATAATGATTTTATAAGTTATGTTTATCCTTTTATGTATAATTGTATTTACTCTATCAGTGACAAGACTTTTTCACTGGACTTAACTATCAGTAGAACGGTATCTTATGAACAAACATGAACTGCTTACCGTTCGGAAACAGCTGTGTTGCTGTATAACACATAACAAGTTGATGGACATCGACATTTACGATTAGCAACACACGTTGAAAAAAAAAGAAATGTAATTTAATGAAAACTGTTTAGCTTTTCATTGATTAACAGTGTTTCGAAGTCATCAAGTAATATTTTTACATATATTGAGCCGTGTCTCATGTGAATGGTAAATAGTCTGCAATTTAAGAGTTATTATATAATTTATAGAATGCGTACGTTTGCAATAATTGTGTTTGATGTTGCCGAAAATTGCTGTTAAAACAAACTGATTATTATAATATTTCATTGGTTGTAGCGAGGCATTAACTGAAAATACATTGAAAATAAAATAATAATTTACACCACTATCTATTTCTAAGACGCTTTGCATCAACAAATTTCAAAACTTTTAATGTATAAATAACGATGTATTGTTTGCTCTTCCTCCTCGCTTGTGGCGTTTCTGTTTACCTTCAAGTATCTAGTATGTATTTCATTTGCATTTTCCTTTTTGAAACAGAAATAGCAGTCGGTTAAGATATTTGTTGAGTTGTTGAGCACTACATTCTTTTCATAATATACCAATAAAAACATGGACACGTTTCTTGAATACTTGAATAACTTTCATCACGTACGTTCAAAATCAAAACGTTGAAAATCCAAGTAACTTAAACAAATCTTTTGGATCATGAAAACCAAAGGACCTAAACAGGATATCCCCAATGGGATTGATTGATTTGATTTTTGGTGTTTAACGCCACTTTCAACAATATTTCAGCTATATCATGGCGACCAGTTTTAGTGGTGGAGGAAGCCGGAGCAACTGGTAAACTTTATCACTTGCGGTTGCGAGTCGAGTGCACCCTTTTTGTAATTACAAAGCCGGGCGCGAACTCACGCC
The DNA here is from genome assembly GCA_002080005.1 of Gigantidas platifrons. Classification (NCBI taxonomy): domain Eukaryota; kingdom Metazoa; phylum Mollusca; class Bivalvia; order Mytilida; family Modiolidae; genus Gigantidas; species Gigantidas platifrons. Next base: position 103,360 of record MJUT01009494.1, read on the forward strand.
GTATTGGTCATAGGCTTGTATGAGTTGTTAGATCCAGCGACCTAACTCATTGAGCCACCCGGGCCCCGATAACCCCAATTGGTTTGGGACACAGATTTATATGTAAGACTGGGGGAGGAGAACCCTTGCGTCAATAATTATTTACTCTTCCTGCTCGCTTTCGACTTTTTTATTTACCTTCAAGTATCTAGTATGTAGTTCCTATGCATTTTCTTTTTTCAAGACTGAAATATTTATAGATTATCGAGATAACAATTTTCCAAATATTTCTATAAACGTTAAAAGGAAATACATCGATTTAAAATATAGCATATTCACATTATTTCGTCAGTACATACAGGGTACCAATCTCAAAAGTACTACAGTTTCAGTTTATACCTTTTAATATTGCTGTACAGGTAGTCGTCATATGACGTCACGTCAGTTATATATGCTACGGTCTAGATGACAACTTCATTCATATTACCAATTAACTGGTCATAAATATGTTAGAGTTGACAGTTTAGTTGTCTATAAAAATTAATCTACGAATAATACGTTTTTTTATATTCTTATTAACGTGTGACAATCGTTATTAGCCAATGATTAACGTTCTATGCATCGTAAAACGAAATCTCAGCCACTCTACTCTAGAAAGCAATCTTCATCGTGGAAATCTGTTCCGTACAAGGTATGCACATCAGTTTTGCCAAAATATGCCGAAATGTGCTATTGTAATTTTCTTTTGATATTGCCGAAGATACAAATTCATAAAATAAAATATAAAATACTCTTGCAGCAATTGAGTAATAAAATCACTGATATATAATTTATTGCGCACGATGAGTATCTGGTATAAACTTTATCAGGTACACTCCTAGTCAAAGATTGGACTTGAAAGTTGAAAATGCAACATAGTCACCATTCAGACCGACCTTACTGAAATAGAGAGATTTCTATAAGGATGCAATTTTATCAGCTATTAGTTAATGTTGACATTGGAACTATAATGTATAAGGAGTACATTTATGCACTAACTAAAACAAATATATTATGCATTATCCTATAATATGAAGAAATAAATGCTACACCTTCCATCAAATTATGCTAGAATATTAAACTATGTCTTTTGCCTATTATCACACCGGATATCCCGATCCGAACTCCGCGGAGGGATCCGAATCCCGAGGAGCAATTACACGAGACTGCAAAAGATGGTAAGCATTTTAAATCTAATTTTATTCATATTTTGAGTGTCAATTTTTCCAAGCTGATATTACTCCACAAATGTTCAATAAAACACCTACTTAAGAGTGAAATCCGCGTTTGAATTCACAAATAATTAATGCAAATAACCTTTACTGAACTCAAAGTTTGTATTGAAAAATACGAATTTCACATTTCTAGAGGCGACTGTACTTATATGGCTGTCAGCTTTCGTACTTTGTTTAGTTCAATTCGTAGTCTATGATACCTTCCGTCGATGATATAAAGGACAATACAGAACTCTTTATCATTTGTTCACACAATTAAAAATACAAACAGTGGGTAAGTAAAATCTGGATCCGATTCCCACGGAGGAAGTTCTTCTGAATAATCCTGATATCACGGAGCAGTGATCCGCATACCGCGGAGCAATATTTGATAAAATAAATTCAATCAGACCAGTTCTTTAACAAATCCAGATCAAACGACTATAATTGTCATGGCCCGTCGATCATGTAATTGAAGTATTCTCCTTTTTGTCCATCATGACAGTTAGTTTAAGTTGCAAATGCCATGTATAGTAGATTCATTTCATCATTTGTTTTACATTGTCGATTTATTTAATCATACAAAATGTAATATAGTTCAAATAGCTTTTGCGATAACAGCAAAAACATGAAAAGACGCAAAATATTTGTTTCAAATATATTGAGAATAAACAAACTTATCCAGAGCACTGTTTACTGTGAAAAAAATATATCTAAAAATATTGGAACGTCCCCTGGTTTAAACAATGAGAAACAAAAACACAAAAAAGTTTACAGCGATTGTGCCGTTTATGCTTTGTTATGTAAGCGTATATGTATGCCTTCTTTTTGTTTCACATGAAGATGCAATGGCTGAAAACGTGAATAGTGAACCAGACGAATTGGAGCCCATAGATGCAATGGAAGGATCCTTTCTTGATGTGTCTAGAACGGAAGAATTTGAAACCTGTAGTCAAGGACAAAACCGCTGCTTTACATGTGATCATTGCCACAAATCTGTCCGAAAAAAGTACAATTTAAATAGACATGTCCAAACACATACCAATGATATCAAGTACCCATGTGTGTAGTGGAATCAGTATTTCCAGACAGAGGAAAAGAGAGAGGCACATATGTCAAAGAAGCACTATGACCAAGAAAAAGTGATCTCAAGGTTCATTTAAAGAAACATACAGAAGATCCTTCAAATAATATTTGTCCATTTGAGGGATGTCGCAGATCTTTCAGTAGAGATGCTCAATACCAAGACCACCTAAATATGCACACCGGTGCAAAACCGTACAAGTGTTCAAACTGTGTTGCCACGTTTTCATGCCACTACAGAAAGCGTCGGTATGAAAATGTGTGCATGAAACGTGTAGAATACACCTGTGAGACTTGTAGCCTTCATTACCAAAGTGCTGACAGTTTGAAAGACCACCAAGAAGCCCATCACAATGAAAAGTTTCTCAAATGTCCTAGTGGCTCAACTTATAGGTATCGTAGTGGACTAAACCACCACAAAAGGGACCACCAGCATTGAATTCTACACAATACTCGTTGTCAACAGTGAAAATATTGTTCACTAAGTATTTGCTCAATATTTCTGACATATGAATTGAATCCTATAATTGTATATATTTTATTTTATTGTTTTGTTACGAGTAAATGGCGATACCATTATTTTATGTGAATCTTTTTATTTTAATATGTGAAACTTTGGTGCTACAAAATCTTTTGCAAAGATATTTTATGAGTTATTTTTTTTCTTGTTAAATAGTGATACCATTATTTTGTGTAAATAGCCTTTTTATTTTTATTTTAATATGTGATACTTTGGTGCTACCACATCTTTTGCAAATATATTTTATGAGTAATTTTTTTCTTGTTAAATGGCGATACCATTATTTTGTGTAAATAGCTTTTTTATTTTTATTTTAATATGTGAAACTTTGGTGCTACCTAATATTTTGCAAGGATATTTTATGAGTTATTTCCTTCTTTTATTTTTGAATGGCCATACCATTATTTTATGTAAATAGTCTTCATTTTGATTTTGACATTTCATATTTTGGTGATACCAAATGGTTGTAAAGATATATGTATTTGTTATTTACATCTTGTAAATGTGATCTAATTTGTTGGTTTTAGAGAATAAATTGGCAGCATTTGATTTTATATTCTTTACTTCAATCTCCAATATATACATAGTTCTACTAATTACACTCTATCATTGTCGTCATGAATACTGTACCATTAATAAATTTTCGCTCATCTATTTGATCCACTGCATCAATAGCTTCATCATCGCCTGAATTTGAATGTTGAAACAAAAGACGACGACGGCTCTCATTTTCCTTTACAGGAGTATTTAGTCTCTTCTTTTTGTTTTTGATATCACATATATATGTCTGGTTGTCTAAAACGACGATCTCTTTCCCTTCTTTACAAAGAACAGAATGTATAATACCTTGGTGATGCTTCGTTTGTAACCGAAGCTTCCCGCTGTTATCGTCTAGCACTTGCTCTCTGTATTTTAATGATTCATTGGCATGTTCTGTATTACAATGCTGAATAATTTGTAATAACTCTCCTGTCTCGAATTTGCAGTAATAACATTTAAAAATCATCCTGCTATTTGGATCGGTACTTGACAATACAATAAACAAGCATTCGAAATATTCGTTTCAATAGAGTTTACGGATTGGTGAGGGAAGAAATGGTCAGGTCGCTCTGGGACCAATACACGAATTTAAATTTACATTTATTGGTCTTAAGGTGGCCTTAGCGTTTAACATAATTTTGTAAGAGTCAGATTTGAAAGAGTAACCATTCCCCTATCCGTTTTATCTTCACTCAGAATACTCAAGTCGGCATATTAAATCAATTTTGTACAAATATTCCTTTGCATAACTCCGCGGTATTCGGATCTCGTTAAACTGAATGCTTCGTGGCATACTGGATTATGCTCCGTGGGAATCGGATCCAGATTTTACTTACCCACTGTTTGTATTTTTCATTGTGTGTACAAATGATAAAGAGTTCTGTATTGTCCTTTATATCATCGACGGAAGGTATCATAGACTACGAATAGAACTAAACAAAGTACGAAAGCTGACAGCCATATAAGTACAGTCGCCTCTAGAAATGTGAAATTCGTATTTTTCAATACAAACTTTGAGTTCAGTAAAGGCTATTTGCATTAATTCTTTGTGAATTCAAACGCGGATTTCACTCTTAAGTAGGTGTTTTATTGAACATTTGTGGAGTAATATCTGTTTGGAAAAATTGATCCTCAAAATATGAATAAAATTAGATTTATAATGCTTACCATCTTTTGCGGTCTCGTGTAATTGCTCCTCGGGATTCGGATCCCTCCGTGGAGTTAGGATTGGGATATCCGGTGTGATTATACTGAAAGCAAATTCAGAATATACCACCAAAATGTTTTTAGCATAAAATTTAGCAAGAGTATATTTGAAAATATAAATATCAAAGAAACAAATGACATTATACAATTAATGACGTGGATACAAGGATTTATTAACCCAAGAATATTATATTTACAGAGGCCAGGGGGCCGAGGTAAATATATTATTCTTGGGTTAATAAATCCTGGCATCCATCGAATTGAAAGTCATTAATTGTTTTATTATATGACACATTTTATATGTTTCTTTCACCCTTAAAATAAGCTTTGATCACGACATTTTCTTTGGTTTAGCTTGGTGGAATGTTATATTCACCTCGCATGACGTCACACGAAGTGAATATAATGTTTTATCAAAGATCGTTACTAGGGACGTCAGCCAATCAGAAAAAGACATTATCTGAAGTCATATAATAATGCATATTATCGTCCTCTTTAGAAATTTTTGATTTTGTATGAAACCGACGAAAAACATGAAAGTCCGTGCAATTTTTGTTTCTGGTTGACGGTAATATATAACACATCTTCACATCTGAATTACAAGTCCAAAAGATTTGTTAGTTAGTGCAATTAACGCATGTGAGGTTGTCCATCAAACAAAATGTTATTTCGTCTTGATTCAAAAAAGAAACACGACCAGTATGGGTAATTCTTGTTTCTGTTTTGCCAAAAACTTAAAGCCTTTCTTCTCCGAAAATAGCAATGATTTGTTGCTTGAATTGGTACAACAAATGCTTGTCTCGAAAAAAGAATGGCCACCATGGGCAATTTTTTTTTCTGATTGAAGGAAGTATTAATTTAAAAAAAAACCACCGGAAACTACAAATGCAAATGATGTATTTGAAATCGTCTACAAATATTCCTCATTTGATATTGTTTCGGTGATAAAACATAGCGGCAATTGGCAACTCTTTTTTCTGATGTGCTGTGTAAAATGATTTCTGATTTGATGAATTTCATTTGTCATGTCTGATGTAGATTCTGACCATTTCAAAGTAAAAATCACTGTCGTCATCTGTGAGATTTTATTATAAGGTCAGACCGTCATTTTGTGCGACATATTTTCTTTTATTTGTGGGTTCAGTTTGTACTACTGGACAAAATGAGTAACATTGCGGATGTTAAATAAGAAACAGGAACTGCTTACGATGTGCAAGCACTTAGGTTCACTCCAGGGTTTTGGTGGGGTTCATGTTGATCATCTTCTTCGTTTTCCGTGTTTTTGTTTTTCTTTGTCTTCGTTGTGTCCAACACCGTCAGTATCTCTGGATTATCCATTCATGATTGCCTCCTCTAAGGTTTATTCTATATTTTCATTATTTTAGATCTGCAATAAACTATGTTTAAAGTAAAATTTATGAACATATATTAATTTTAAGTATTTGTAGTTTAACTGTCTTGGTGCAATCTCTAAGAAGATTCTGTCACACGTTTGTTAAACCATAGTACCAACCTCAAGAACAACTTAATCCCAAGTTTTAGTGGGACTTGCGTTCATCAATCTTAGGTTATATGTGCAGTGTTTGATCAACCATTATTTGTCTTTTTGTGGTTTTTGTGGGTTTTCTTTCTTCAAATTACGTCTTCTGACGTCTTTGGTATCTTCAAGCTCCTCTTTATATTTAGATTCAGAATGTCATTTCAATACCAGAACATACTCGTTGAATAATCAGCTACGTATCCATTGTCTTAAATTTGAATACCGATTTGTTAACTATATAACTCGCGTAGTGTTTATAATAACAGATAAAGCGACATATATAACATATACTGAACATATATTATTGACTTAAATGTGTGTAGGACATGTAAGCCATCAACATGTAACCTGACGAAACCTCCTGTACAGCTACTAGAAAAAAAAACTTGAAATCCACGAATATCAGAAATCAACACAATTATTCCTCATTATAACTCAAAGCATGACATCAATTTAGTCACTATGTATATATATATATAGAGTGATGAAGTTCGTCAGTTACTAGCGACAGGTCGGTGGTTTTATACGGGTCCTCCGCTTTCCTCCACCAATAAACCAGATCCTGATCTCATGTTAATAACAGAACATAATTCTTAGAATTTGAATTCCTGTTCCCTATATAACTCGCATAGTGTTTATAATACCAGATAAAGTGACATATAGAACATTTTGTTGTGTTATGTTCTGTACAGCACAATGTATTATTGAATTAATGTTTATGGGACATGTAAATCATCCACTTAAAATATGTCGGAACCGTCTGTACAATTACTAGAAAAACATCCTTGATATCCACGGAAATCAGAAATCACCATAATATTTCCCCAATATAACTCAAAGCATGACATCAATCTAGTCACTATATATATATAGTGATAAAGTTCGTCAATTACTTATGACAGGTCGTATACGGGTACTCCAGTGTCCCCCACCAATAAACCTGACCACCACGATAAAACTGAAATATTGTTGAAAGCGGTGTTCAACACCATAAACCAAATCTAAGATATATATATACAATATTAGTGTATTGTAGAAGAATATAGAAAATATGTGTATGAGGCTAAGGAACTGGGACGAAAATGCGAGGCTTTAGCCGAGCATTTTCCCCCAGTTCCGTGCCGAATACAAATATTTTCTATATTCTTCTACAATCCACTAATATTGTTTTTATCCTGCAATTTCGGAGTTAGGTAGTGGTTTTTTTTTTTAATTTAGAAAAATAAATATTCCTCAAACCTTTCGTGGGCCCCAAAGTAAGTTGTGTGGCGTGTCTTGAAGCTGTATTTGTATATTATACAAAATACAGCACACCTGTATTCGACACATGTTATTTGCTTACTAGAGTGCTCATTGCAGGATAAATATATATATTTGTACTTGGATTTATATCACGACATTCATAATCCTCGAATCGTGGATAATTGCAATTGGACTAAAATTGACCCAATGAGAGTGAAAATTTCTCATTTCTAAAACCATTCATAAATTGCAAGCCATCATATGACTACAACTATGAAAATAATTGTTGGAAATATGAATGAGGAAAAAAGTAAGTATATTTGTGCATACGTGTTTAATTTTATATAAAAAAACATATAAATTATTGACTTATTGACAATTCTGACGGATTTCAATAAAGGAAAGATTGATAAAGTTATTATGCTGGAAGAAAACAACCTCATAGACAAAATTACTACCACTAGTCATCATATCGTTGCTTTTGTCGTTTTTTAAATCCATTTCTAAATTTCTTATTAAACAGTCCTCCTTGGCCATGGTTTAAAAAGTCCCGATTCTGAAAGCTATCCATAAATCCTCCCTTTTGTTTTTGATCAATGAAATCATCATTTCTCCATTCACCACCATTTTGCCAATTACGATTGTCCTGCCATCTGTCGAGACCAATATGACCGCCGTCTATCGGTAATCTTCCTTTACAAATGTCTATGGGACAGCCTCTGCATCGCATACCATGTTCAAATCCAAATGTTTCCTCTCTACATTCTGGTGCTATCAACTGTCNCTTTTTACCATAACCATATCTACGTCCTGAAAAAGCAAATATTTTTTTTTATTAAAAAATAATATTATATATGAAAATACGGGGCATATGCATACTGTTCAGATATACTCTATGAATATTTCATAATGGGCGCGAGTTGTGTTTCGCTGGTTATGTAGTCGAGTTATTGGACATCAAATAATACTACAAGCCTTGACAACAACTTTTTATTGTCACCGGAAAAGTATGGACAGTTGGCTGAAGATGACATTTTCAGTTCTTTTAAGTAACTATTGTCTGCTTATTCTCTTGCGACATCCACAAAAAGAGATATCTAACTTGTAGAGAACCTGACACTTTCGAAAACAGGTTAACCACTTTGATCCACGGTCAAGCTTTACTTATTTTTGGCAATTTCTATTGGAGATGGCATCCAAATTCACCACCCGGAAATGTATTGGGCACTTCTATGGGTTGAGCCTTGAAAACCTTCACCAATAGTCGGTATAACGTTTGCCTTCTTAGAATAGTATTGATACTGAAGGTATTAATGTAAGATGATCCATTGCACTCGTGATTAAATCACTGTAGGAGTAGTTTTAATGGCATTGTGAAAAATAACACAAATTACTTATAGTTCTAAACATATATACCCTATCCTTCGAATATTTGCTTTATATTGTGTTCCATAAATTTTTTGAGGTACAATAAAACAAATTGACACATTAAAGCAACAAAGATTTCCATACCTTGTACAGAACAGAAAGCTACGACAAGAATTGCTGTGTAGAGTAAATATTTCATGTTGTGATGTCTGGTAGTTGTTCAAAACTGATACAGAAACACTGAAATATCTTCTTTTTATATCATCGAATATTTCCTCAGTCAATACATTTGGAATCGTTGATTGGTCAATATATCCCATACGTCAATTTCATTAAAATAATGGTAAACACCCCGTGCGGAGCATATTGCATTTACGTATATATTATTAATCATGACCTGTTAATGACCAGTTAAGCGTTAACCTCATTGAAGTTGTCGACTAGACCGTAACACGTATGATAACCATGACGACATAATAAGGACACATATACTGTTATTTACATTGTTTTAGGTTTTCCTTGAGGTAGGGCTGCTATATACTATGTATTTTTATAACGTC
>MJUT01009494.1:122599-149280 GCA_002080005.1 Gigantidas platifrons
GAACCAGTAACAAAATCTACACTCAAAGATGCATTTTTTGTATTGCAATCTTACATTGTTATTAAATGAAATTAAAAATCTACAAGCAATTAATTTTTTTAACTTATTCTCCGTTAGTCGCCTATCCACAAATGATATCGCATACGAAAACAATCTGGGTTAAAATGGATTATTGCGTCGTAAATATAATCTATTTGAAGTCGAACTATTGTTACTGAGTCGATATTGGCGATATGCAAATAATGTAAACAGTCAATTACATTTGTGTTGTACGTGATATCTCATTCGAATACACCTTGATAGTTATGAATAGGTTCAAGGTCAAATTAGAGAGCCCCGACATAATTTAATCGCGGTCGGACAGGCATTTTTACGCATGTTGAATTTAATTATTACTAGTTTTATTAACCATGACTCTTTAAACGACCACCGTAAAGGGGTGCTCGACTACTGGTCTGTTTTATGTATATCGTCTGTAATAAATAATAGGTATAGAAGACGATATAAATAAAACAGACCAGAAGTCTAACACTCATTTACCTTGACCGTTTAAAGGGTCATGGTTAATAAAACCAGTAATGAATAGAATCATCAGGCGTAAAAAGTGGCCGGTAACTAATTTGGGAGGCCAATTTTATGAATAGCTTTGCTGGAGGTATTATTGTACAAGTATATATGTATGATTGTTTTACAAAAATGGCCAAAAACGTTTTGTTCACTATTTTCAAAGCAAAAACTCGCAAATCCAATTTGAATATATAATAGTATCTGAAAAATATAATATTTTAAACATCAAAGAACAATCTATGTTATATCTAGACTGAATTTATGCGCGTCGTTTCAACTTAAATGATATTATATTTATGTAATCATGTTTCTTTTCAGGACGTAGCTATGGTTATGGTAAAAAGAAGATCAAGAAAGACATTTTACCAATTCCTCCCAAAAAAATTCCACATTGCAGCGTTGGCTGTACATTACAGTGGATACGACCAGAATGTAGAGAGGAAACATTCGGATTTGAGAATGGTATGCAATGCAGAGGTTGTCCTATAGACATTTGCAGAGGACACTTGCCCATAGGAGGTGGTAATATCGGTCTCGACAGATGGCAGGACAACCGTAATTGGCAAAATGGTGGTACCTGGGGAAATGGAGGTTTCATTAATCAAAGACAAAATGGATTTATTGATAATTTTCAAAATCAAAATCTGGACTTTCTTAACCAAGGACTAGGTGGACTGTCTAATGGCAGATTAGGAAATGGATTTAACCGTAATAGATTTCAAAACCAACAATTTGGAAACCAGTGGTAATAATATATACGAAACCCGTGATTTATCATGACTATGTTCTGAATGTAATAATGTTGCTATGAATTAATTGTTGAAATCCGTGTTCATATCATTAAATTATTTTTTTTAATTTTATAACTGTATCTTTAAGAACTTAAATAAATGTATTTACAGATCAATGGACATTGTTTTGTTTAATATCCATGTCATAAACACATCGATCGTGTGAAAGATAGTATGCCAGCCTCGAGTGCAGTAGATCGTGAGTTCTAGGCCTGGTAGAGTAAAATCAAAGACTATGCAACTGCCATATATGTGCTGCTTCTCCGCTGATCACACACACGCACACACACACACACACACACACACACACACCTAGAGATTTTATTTTGGAGTTGAATCGATATCGGAAAACAATTGTTTATGAAGTTGATTAATTTTACATGGTTATTAGTGCATTAATTCAATTTAACTTATTACAACTACATGTATGTTAATCTATTATTTCTGTCATAGTTGAAATCTTATAAAAGATTAAATTAGAATCCTTCAGTAGTTAATTGTAAGAAGAGATTCAAGATACCAAAGGGGTAATCAGAATCCATAAATCAAAGAACGACAGGCAACACAATGACCAAACGAATATTGACAAGCAACGATCTACAAACACTACACATAAAACTAAAGATATAAATTCTATTTATATACCGTATTGATTACGTGACGTAAGTCAGAATGACTTTGTTAACAATAGGTGTGGGTCAAGCAAAATATGGAAGTGAATTGCATTCTACAAATGAAAATCAAATTACTAGTTGCTGCTTGTGTGCCCCTTTTTTTATTTATTCTTTATAACCATAAGAAAAGTTTGAAAATATCATAAGAAAAGTTTGAAAATATAAGAATTCGTAGTTCGGACACAATGTACAATGGCTAAAGGAAAAGACAAAACGTCAAAAAATGATCGACAAAATATTACACAGGAAACTAGAGATTGAACTACACGAACCCCACTGACAATAGTTAAACTAATTTTAAAGGACAGGACACCCTATCGTGGTTAAATGGTACGGTCATGCAAGTGTTTTTCACATGTGAGTGAGCTAATTTTTCCAGCTAAACCATGATGTCAACTTTTGGTTAAGTAATGATTATGCATGGTGTGTGTTAGATCAACACCCTCAGTTGGATCTTGCAGTGTTATCGATCTGAAGCAATAGTACATGGGTAAAAATGTCACTCCGATGGGATACATTATTCTGTTCCCAATGGTCTTTCTGCTTAATGCAACATAGGGTTCGTGTTTGCAACAAAGGCTTTCTTAAAAGTATGACAAATGTTTATGCGTGTATATACATACAAATAAGCCAGTTAGTGTATGATGTTGGCATCTGAAATAACACACCAAAGAGCCTGTTTGCTTATGCTTAGAAATACATTTAACTAACATTATGTACGTTTTTTTATTAATGAAAGTAGCCTATATTGTGCACATTGTGGCAATTAAAAAATGGCGCGATGTTGCACGAGATCTTCCATCGCAAACTACTTTGTAGTAACGTCATATCATTCGAATGAGAGGAAAACACAAAATGTTGCATTTTCACAGTGTGGTAATAAAATAATGCCTGTATTTCCTCGAGAAGTTCTTTTCTTCCAAAATACTTTGGCATGACATCATATCATTGGAAAGGGGGGAAACCACATCAATGTAAGCAACGTAAACAAAGCGACTACTTAACGTTCATTCATTCATATTATGCATTGTGAAATCAGTCATATTCTCATTTCCAATGACATAGTTTCAATATATCCGGCAACTGTACGGTCCACATTTCTAAAGAAAAAAAAAGAAAAAAAAAGCGTTATCGGAAGATAGTAGAGTGACACTGAAGGTGTAAAACCATTCATTAATTTATTTAAGATTTTCTCCTAAATTTGTGTTTTTTCGAGTCTACCTAGCCATTGTTCTGATGTTTATCCTTTCTAACACCATATTTGTTCTGAAACGTACAAAAAATCACATTACATAGACTGCTTGATACAGGAATTGGATATTGACAATTCACATGGCAACCCTACATATACATCGACGACACTTACGAAAGAGAAAGTCTCAGACAATCATAGGTCTGTTTAGTGCTCCTTTGGCATTTCGACCAAAGATGAAGCTCTAGATCTTCTGTCTCTATACTGGATTTTTAAATTACATAATTGTCCTTCCAAACAACGTTATATACCTGGGTCTGCCAAATGCTCCACGGAACCTCTTTCCAAATTATTTTCATCTATTCTATCAATGGTCAAAACCGGGCTACATAGTTACTGTAAGAATTGCTACTCTAGGGATGGTGTGAATCAGATGTGGATTCTGACAACTTCTAAACATCTGTTAGAGTACATAGAAACAAGGTTCCTCTCCTCGTGCAATAGAATTCACATATTTGACTTCTCTACCCTCTGCACAACTGTTCCGTACTCAAAACTAGAAGAATAAAAGAATGAGATAAATTCTAGTTCATAATATAGTACGTCCAACGTAGACACAGATACCTTGTTTTAGGAAGTGACAAATCTTTTGTTGTAAGAAAAACCACCCTGATTCTGCCAAAAGGTTCTCTGAAACTGATATAATCACAATGCTTCAGTTTGAAATAAAGGATACCACATATACAGCTAGGTCTATTTCATACCTTAAACTACATCTCGAAATTGACAGTGAGAGCCGTTTAAGAACGAAACTTGACGACAAATGAGATCACTTGAATTTTCCCCATTGTGAGCTTTCTATTTATATATAGCAACATTCCAGTAGCATCTGCATATGGAGTATATATCTCTCAGTTGATCTGCTATTTCAGAATTTATGGTTCTTATTATGATTTCCTTGATAGATGGTTGTTGATAACAAATACGCTATTAAACCAAGAGTTCCTAGTGGTTAAGTTGAAGTCATCACTTAGACAGTGTTATGCTCGCCACCATGACTTGGTTGAAAGTTACGGAGTATCTTGTCACTAATGACCACAGATATGTTTCGTTTGTGTAACACGACTGGTGTCACATAGGGAGCAGGAGCTCCTACCCTCCCAGAGCATATGAGTTCACCCACGTTTGCTTACTTGTCTTAGTGGGGTTTATATTGTCAAATTACATGTCTTCACGTTTTTAGCTCCGTGTTGGGATGTCTCGACTCCCATTTGTTTTGAAGAGGGTTCATGTTCTATTTATGTTATTTCTATTCATTTATGTAAACTGGTGTCCAACATGATTTTCATACCAGGTGATGTTCGTGCCGTTTAACAGTAACGCGAAGGGTGTCATATGCTGAGTAGGAACTGGGGCCCTCCTGGAGCATCTGAGTTCACCACTGATTTTTACTGAGGTTCGATCTTTAATTTTCTGTGTAATGTTTTGTAAATCATTGTTTGTCCGTTTTTGTTTAGCCATTGTATCTGTCCTTCGATTTACTGTTTCTGATTACCCCATTGTTATTTTAAAACTAGATATTATGCCTTGCGAAAGTTAGTCTATCGGTCAACGGCTTTGGGTGTGTCCATGAAATTGGTAAAACACGTACCCATGCGGAAATCATTTCACTATAATTTGAGAAGGATTTCTACTACACTTTTTTATTACTGTGTTTTTCATGTAAATATTTACGTATAATTTACCAATGTATTTGTTAATAAAAATGGGTATATAACTACTAATCTTACAGTTCAATAGGTTTATTACTCCTCTTTGGTCATAATTATGTTTTGTTTTCCAAATCTAATTGTTTTGATATTTCCTTATTGAACAATTGTTTACTCACTCAATGACAGTTTCGTGTTTTGATTAAAAAATATATGCATGCAATAAAACTAGCTTGACACCGCAAATTGTTTAAGTGCTTGTACCTAGCCAGGAAAGTGGGTGGTTATGAATATGTGTGTTAGAGATATCGATTTAGCCTATGTTTCTATGCTTTGTCCATTGCTCCGAGTGTGGCATTTTTTTTTTTTTTTCATAGAACTAAAAACGAATGTCGAAAACAGATGCATGATGAAATAAGCAAAGTCAAACCTGTATATAAATGCCAGTCAAGGGAACATTGAAAATGTGGCTTGTATGAGCAGTTGTCAGTATCTCTGGATTTTCCTTTTTTTATTGCCCCTTCGTTGTTTTCTAACGTTTATATACAGGTTGAAAATTATATGCACTATCCATTAATTGGGAAAATGAGACTTCCATTTATAGACAGTAATTTGCTGTATAGATGTACCCTTTAATGCAGGTTCTCCTGTATAACGCTTCTTATATCATAGTGTGTAGCATTGCAATCTAAGGTAACACATATGCCAATGTAAATAAATAGAGATGTGTCTTTATGTCGTCATGGCCATCATACATCATACATAATACGATCTTTTTGACAAATTCATTCAGATTAACACTTAACTTGTAATTAACATGTCATGCCTGGCAATATAGACGTCACGTCATTGTGCTCTACACGGGGCATTTCCATATTCAAGGGAATTGACGGATGGAATATATAAACCAATCATTAACTTCCAATGTATCAACTGCAGAAATGTTCGATGATATAAAAAGGAGATGTTTCAGAGTTAAGATATCAGTTTTGAAGAGCTACTAGACATCACAACATGAACACTTTTCTCTACGCAGCAATTCTCCTCGTGGCTTTCTGTTCTGTACAAGGTATGAAAATCTATATTTTGTTGATAAAATATGTATACAATATGTCACTGTACCTCACAATGTATATGATACAAATTATGCCGCAAATATTTGAAGGATCAGGTTATTCATGTATATAACTACATAACAATAAACTTACAAGTGTTCTAGGTAACACCTGCTAAATATATGGCTTAAAAGTATGGCTGAAATGCATTTTATTTTAAAATGAAAAAGCCTGTAGCTTTAGAAAAACCCCAAAATTTTAATTGCAATCTTTGTGATCCCCTATATTCATCAAATCTATTACCGGTAGTTTTTCATCAGGAAAATTGTCATCTTTGACCATATTATGGTAGTAATTTGAATACGAGTTTAATGTCTATTGAAGATCCACTTCACATTGTTGGCGACAGTATTTTACATAGAAATTTCAGCAAAAGATTAAAAAAAACATCTGACCATGATATTATTACAGGGCTTAACATGTAGACTAGTGTTTGCTTTCAAAAATAGTCAAACACGTTTTAATCCAAATCAGAGGCTCACAAATCCAATCTGTATGTGAAATTGCATGTGAATATATATACGTCATAAATTATAATATTCTAAATATCAAAGAAAAATCTATATTATAACTAAACTGAATTTATGCACACCTTATCAACTTATATGAAATCATATTTATTTTTAGGACGTAGCTATGGTTACGGTAAAAAGAAAATAAAGAAAGACATTTTACCCATTCCACCCAAAAAGCTTCCACTTTGCAGCGTTGGATGTACACGCCAGTGGATAAGACCAGAATGTAGAGAGGAAACATTTGGATTTGAGAATGGTATGGAATGCAGAGGTTGTCCTATAGATATTTGTAGAGGACAATTACCAATAGGAGGCGGTAATATCGGTCTCGACAGATCGCAGGACAATCGTAATTGGCAAAATGGTGGTAACTGGGGAAACGGAGATTTCATTAATGAAAGACAAAATGGAGGATTTATTGATGGTTTTCAAAATCAAAATCTTGACTTTTTAAATCAAGGACAAGGAGGACTGTTTAATGGCAGATTAGGAAATGGATTTAACCGTAACAGATTTCAAAATCAACAATTTGGAAACCAGTGGTAATATTATGTACGAAGCCCGTGTTTTATCATGACTGTGTTCTGAATGCAATATTTTTGCTATGAATTAATTGTTGAAATCCGTTTCTATTATCATTAAATTATTTTTTCAATTTTATAACTGTGACATTAAATATTTAAATAAATGTATGTACAGACCAATGGACATTGTTTTGTTTAATATTCATGTTATAGACACTTCGATCGTGTAAACGATAGCGTGTTTACCCTGAAAACGGTAGATAGTGGGTTCTATGTCCGATAGCGTCAAACCAAAGACTGTACAACTGGCATGTACCGATTCTCCGTTGATCACTCAATCACACACACACACACACACACACACACACATATATTTTATTTTGGAGTCGAATCGACATCGAAAAACAATTGTTTGTGAAGTTGATTAGTTTTACATGGTTATTAGTGCATTAATTCAATTTTACTTATTACGAATATGTTAAAATATTCTTTCTGTCATAGTTGAAATCTAATAAAAGATGAAATTAATAATATTCAGTACATGTAATAAATTGTAAGAGGAGTTTGAAGATACCAAAGGGGTCATCAGAATCCATAAATCAAAGAACGACAGGCACCACAATTGCCAAACGAAAACGGACATAGCACTCAACATAAAACTAAATATCTAAATTCTATTTAGATATTGATCATGTGAAAAATCAGAATGGCTTTGTTCAAATTAGGTGTGTCAAAAACACAATATGGAAGTGAATTGTATGCTACAAATGAAAATAAAATTACTAGGTGCTGCTTTTGCGTCCCTTCTTAATTTATATGGCATAATCATAAAAAAAAATTGAAGATACCAAAGGGACAATAATAATTCGTAGTTAGGACAAAATGTACAATGGCTAAAAGAAAAACAAAATGTCAAACAGTGATCGACAAAATATTACCCAAAGAACTACATGAACCTCACTGACAATGGTTAAACTAATTTTATGGGATAGGACACCCTACCGTAGTGAAATAGTACTGACTGCAAGTTTTTTTCACATGTGAGTGAGCTAATTTTTCCAGCTATGCCATGATGTCAGCTAGTTACCTTTTGGGTAGGTGCTGATTATGCATGGTGTGTGTTAGATCAACACCCTCAGTAGGATTTTGCAGTGATAACGATCTGATACAAAGGTACATGGGTAAGCATGTCGCTCCACTCGGATACATTATCATGTGCCCGATGTTCTTTCTGTTTAGTGCAACCTAGGGTTCACGTTTGCAACAAAGGATTTCTTAAAAGTATGACTAATGTTTATGCATGTGTATAGTTACAAATAGGTTAATTAGTGTATGTTGTTTATATCTGAAATAACACACCAATAAGCTGTTTAGGTTTATGAATAGAATTACATTTATCTAACATTGTGTACGTTTTTCTGTGAAATTAAAGAAAGTAGCGAGTCTGATACACGGTGATTGATGCAAACTGTTGTATCACCGAGACTTCGTAAAGGAGATTACATTAGATATAGAAATACTGGGTCTGGTTTTGTGCAGTGTGACACAATTGCATTTTCGTTAACATTGCTGTCTTCCACAAGCGAATTTAGTAGCAATTTTACTGTCTGTGAATATTAATGTACACAGTTTGTGTTACAATTTGTAAGTTTTTAGGTTTTAAACCCAACATTTATCAGGAGTGTTTCAATTTCAATCCTGACAAAGATCTTTGTAAATCAGGAAAATCTGCGACATGGAACTACATCCAGGATCGTCTTAGCACTATCATAGGCCCCCGGGCAAACCAATGCACGGGGCACGTACCTACCCAACCACTCACAGGAACAAAATGTAAACGGTCGATAAAATTTAACATATATTTATTGTATTGATGCTTCCAACAAAATCAGTATTTAAACATTAAAAAACATGCCGTACAAAACATTTATACATATTTGCATGGGGTCCTCTATGCTCGTGGAGACCCCGGGCAACTGCCCCGCGTGTTCATGCGTTAGAACGGCACTGGCTACATACAGTAACGGAACAAAAGCTGGATCAATTTTGTGATCAAGCATACTTAGTAATACTTATTGGTTCTATTTACATTCTGTGGTATGCTCTATTTATATAATTTATGTTTATTTGCTAATATAAATATGTCACAAAAATAAATATTAAACCATTTTAATGCTTGGATAGCCAAAAATAAGATAAATAAAATGCATGCACTTATTATGAAACGTCGATGAAAATCTTCCCAATCACACCCACAATCTCGCTAAAAGAATAGCAAAATCTCCCTGAAGGTAAATTCCCAAACCTAGCATGTATGGTGGTGTGAATCGGATGGTGATTCTAAAAAATGATATGTTAGAGTAGATAGAATCAAGACTTGTCTCCTCATGCTATAGCATTAAAATATTTGACTTCTCAATCCTCTACATAGCTATTCCCCACTCAAATCTAAAAGACAGAATATAACAATTGTGTTTCCTAAAATAGAACGTTCAACGTAGATACAAATACCTTGTTTCAGGAAGGGATAAATCTTATTTTGATTCCACCAAAAGGTTCTCTGAAACTGATATCATCAATATGCTCGAGTTTTTCATTGACAACATATTATTTTATGTTTGGTGGACGTGTTTTTCAACAAAGAATCGACTTTCCTATGGGTATTAATATCCCCTTCTCGCCGACGTGTTCCTTTATTAGTACGAGCCAGACTTCATAGAGGGATTTCTCACGAAATACGAAAAGAAGCTAGCCCACGTTCCGCTATGTAGATGATGTCCTTTCAGTAAATAAATGTTTGTGATCTATCGTAATTGAGCTTGAAATAAAGGAAACAATAAATACAGCAGGGTCTATTTCATACCTTGACCAACTTATCGTAATTGACTGTGGGTCAGTTAAGAACGAAACTTTACGACATAAGAGATCATTTCAATTATTTTCATTGTGAACTTTCTATTTATGGGTGGTTAGGGCTATAATGTTTAACGCCACTTTCAATAATATTTCAGCTATATCGTGGATTATATCTGGAGTAAACCAGAGTACCCGGAAAAAAACCACCGACATGCCACAAGTCACTGACAAACTTTATCACATAATGTTGTATTGAGTACACAACGTTAGTGGTAATTGGCACTGATATCATAGGTTGTTATAAATCCAACTGCCATACGATTACGACCACGACGGTCCCTTTGTTTATATGTAGCAACATTCCAGCAGCACCTACATATGGAGTATATATATTTCAACTGATCCGATATTCCAGAGCTTATGGTTCATATAATGCTTTGCTTGATAGATAGCTACTGCTAGCAAGGAAGCAGCTGAACCAAGGGTTTCTAGTAGTTGAGCTGAAGTCATCCCTTCGCAAGTTTTACGGTCGCCACCATGACTTGGTTAATCATTACGGAGTATCTTGTCAGTAATGACCACTTTTATGTTCCGTTTGTCATTTGTTGTAAGAATAACACAACGAGTGCCACATATGGAGTAGAAACTGCCTACCCTTACAGAGAACCTGAGTACGCACGCGTTTGGTTACTTGTTTTAGTGGGGTTCGTTTTATTTATGTTGTCATATTACATGTCTTCACGCTTTTAATTCCGTGATGTGCTGTCTGCTACGATATCCGCCTAAAATATATGTTCTGTTTGTCTTGATTCCAATTTGTTTTGAAGGGGGTTGATGTTCTATTAATGATATTTCCATTCATCTACGTCTACTGGTGTCCGACAAGATTTCCATATCAAATCATATTCGTGTCTTTTAACAGTAACACGAATGTTGTCACATGCAGATCCCCCCGGTTTTTAGTTGAGTTCGTGTTACTTGATCTTTAGTTATCTATGTAATGTCTTCTAGATCGCTGTTTGTCCTTTTGTTCTTCTTATTTTGGCCATTGTATTGTCTGTCCTTCGATTTACGGCTTTTGATTACCCCATTGTTATCTTCAAGCTTTTCTAAAGTTCTATTCTAGATATTATGCCTTGCAAAAGTTATTCTGTGGGTCAACAACCATGGGCGTCTCTATGAAATTGGTGAAAACACCTAACCATGCGGAAATTGTGTGTTCTTTAAATGTATGATTATAATTTGAAAATGGCCTTTACAGGACTTTTCCTTGTTTACTGGGTTTTACGTAGAATTTACCATTTTATTTTTAAATAAAAAAAAGTATATAACTACTAATCTTACAGTTCAATAGGTTTATTACTCCTTTTTGGTCACAATTACGTTTTGTTTTCCAAATCTAATTGTTTTGATATTTCCTTATTGGACAATTGTTTACTAACTCAATGACAGTTTCATGTTTTGATTAAAAAATATATGCATGCAATAAAACTAGCTTGACCCTGCCACTTTTTTCAAGTGCTTGTACCTAGCCAGGAAAGTGGGTGGTCATGTATATGTGCTCCGAGTGTGGCATTTTTTTTTATTTCATAGAACTAAAAACGAATGCCGAAAACAGATGCATGATGAAATAAGAAAAGTCAAACCTGTATAAAAATGGCAGTCAAGAGAACCTGAAAATGTGGCTTTTATGAGCAGTTGTCAGTATCTCTGGATTTTCCTTTTTTTTTATTGCCCCTTCGTTGTTTTCTAACGTCTATATACAGGTTGAAAATTATATGCACTATCCATTAATTGGGAAAATGAGATTTTCATTTATCGACAGTGATTTGCTGTATAGATGTACCCTTTAATGCAGGTTCTCCTGTATAACGCTTCTTATATTATAGTGTGTAGCATTGCAATCTAAGGTAACACATATGCCAATGTAAATAAAAAGAGATGTGTCTTTATGTCATCATGGGCATCATACATCATACATAATACAATCCTTTTGACAAATTCATTCAGGTTAACACTTAACTGGTCATTAACATATCATGACTGGCAATATAGACGTCAAGACATTATGCTCTACACGGGGCATTTCCATATTTGAAAAAATTGACGTATGGAATATATCGACCAATCATTAACTTCCAATGTATCAACTGCGGAATTGTGCAATGATATAAAGATGAAGATGTTTCAGAGTTACGATATCAGTTTTGAAGAACTACCAGGCATCACAACATGAACACTTTTCTCTACGCAGCAATTCTCTTCGTGGCTTTCTGTTCTGTACAAGGTATGGAAAACTATTTTTTAGTTAATATGTAAATAATAGTTTACTGTAATTTACCAAATACATGATACAAATAATGCAACAAAAGACTTAAAGGTTCAGATAATCTTTCATATAACTACATAACAATACCAATGCGAGTATTTGCTTTTAACACCTGTTAAATGTATGGCTACAATGCATTTTATTTTAAAATTAATAAGCCTGTAGTTTTCAGAAAAAATACCAAAATTTGAATTACATTCCTTGTCATTCACCATACTAATAAAATCAATAACTGGTAGCTTTCTATAAGGCAATTGTCTTCTTTGAAAATACTAGGGTAGTATTTAGAACACGAGTTGAAGAGATATTTAATTATCATCCTTCCCTCCGGCTATATCTACCTGCTGGCTCCATAAACAAAACTCGTATCAAAGTCCGCGTGAGCTGAGCAGGACTTATCAACAGTCAGCAGGAGTTATCACCAAATTCTCCTAACATTTAAACGATAATTCCTGTGAAGATGGCAAAAATAAATAAAATTCATCTACACCATTAGCTAGTTAACATTATTTTTTAAAACATATATCAAATTAAGAACTGTCGCGTTAGAAATATCAACAAACATCGTCCTACAAAAATGTACTTTACACAATTCTTGATAACCTCTCCTCAGACGTCATAATTTTTTACGTCATAAAGGAGGTTGTGACCGTCATGTTTTCTAAACCGGAACGGCATTGGTAAGCAAAACCTTTAATGAAAATGGGTGACTTTGATGTTTGTAATAAAAAAAAATGAATATCCCCATTAAAGGGAAAATCCATCAATCTTAACATTTATATAAATCTGTAAAAATGAATGGTATATTTTGCAAACTACTTATGAACTACGGTTTTGGGGAAGCGTATTTTGAATATTTTGAATCATGTAATTTTTCCCGCGAAAAATACAAATATAGATGTATCCGTGTTTATGGTTGATTTAAGGATGATAAACATGTCATCTGAATGTGAATATAATTGATACTGAAAAATATCAGCCTGCTCGACAGAATATGAAGTTTGTGACTCGTTCGCTTCGCTCACTCGCCAACAAACTTCATATTCTGGCTCGGCAGGCTGATATTTTCGGTATCAATCAATTCACATCCAGATAACATATACTTATCAACTTTACATTGTTTCCGACAGTATCGCACTATACATATATCTGAGACTACCTATGAATATCAGCAAAAGATCAAACCATCTGACAATGATAATATTACAGTGCTTAACATGCAGACTAGTATATATGTAGTATGTTTGTTTTCAAAAATGGCCCAAAACGATTTGTTCATTATTTTAAATGCAGAAACTCACAAATACAACCTCTGTGAGATATTGAATGTGAATATATAACAATACGAAATAGAATATCTATTCTAAAAACATTGAAGAAAAATCTATATAATATCTTAATTGAACAACTTATATGTTATTATAATTCTTCAAAAAAAATTTCAGGACGTAGCTATGGTTACGGTAAAAAGAAAATCAAGAAAGACATTTTACCGGTTCCGCCCAAAAAACTCCCTCTTTGCAGCGTTGGGTGTACACTACAGTGGATAAGACCAGAATGTAGAGAGGAAACATTTGGATTTGAGAATGGTATGGAATGCAGAGGTTGCCCTGTAGATATTTGTAGAGGACAATTACCAATAGGAGGCGGTAATATAGGTCTCGACAGATGGCAGGACAATCGTAATTGGCAAAATGGTGGTAACTGGCAAAATGGTGATTTCATTAATCAAAGACAAAATGGAGGATTTATTGATAATTTTCAAAATCAAAATCTGGATTTTTTTAACCAAAGACAAGGATCACTGTTTAATGGCAGAAACGGATTTAACGGGCGACAAAATCAACAATTTGGAAACCAGTGGTAGTACTTTATATGAAGCCCTTGATTTGACTGTGTTTTGAGTGTAATAATCTCGCTATAAATTATTTGCTGAAATCCATTTCCATGTCATTAAATTATTATTTATTTTAAATATGACTTTAAATAACATAATAAATGTATGAACAAACATATAGACATTGTTTTGTTTAATATCCATGATATGTTGTTTTGTGGTTGAATATACACGGCAAAGCAATTCGTTGTGAAATGAGTTATTTTACCTGGTTATTAGTACATTAATTCAATTGAAGTTATAACGACCAGGCTACGAAAAGGATGAAAATACCAAAAAGTGTAATCAGAAGCCGTAGATCAAAGACGGACAGACAATACAATGACCAAACGAAAATGAACAAACGGACAAACAATGATCTACAAAACACTACACAGAAACCACAAGATAAATAAAAAATTTCACATGTCCCTTCCATGCTTCCGTAGTTTAACATGGCAATTCCCACAAAAATCATATTAAGAAATACTTGAAGATACCAAACGGGTAATCAGAAGATGTAAATCGAGGACAGACAACACAATGGCAAAATGAAAAATTACAAAACGACAAACAATGATCTTCAAAACACTCCACAGAAAACTAAAGATTGAGGAACACGAACCTCACTAAGAACCAGGAGTGAACGCAGGTGCCCCGGAGAGATCAGCAGATCCTGCTTCACTAGTGGCGTTTATCGTGTTAGTCTTGTTATAGACTACTTATTGGGATACTTGAAATCTTAAAAAAGGATGAAATTAGAAGACTTCAGTTTTTAATTGTTATTTATATTTGAATATTGGATTATATCACATATATTTGAATGGCTTTGTTCACACCAGGTGTGGGTAAAGCTAAAAGGTGAAATAAATTGTATGTTAAGAATGAAATTATAAATTACTATGTGCCAATTTGTCCCCACATTATAGCTTTTATTTTTATTGCATAGCCCTTAGAAAAGTTTGAAGGTTCAATGTACTAAAAGGATAATTAGAATCCGTACTTCGGAGACACAGTAGAATGACCAAAAGAAAAAGGACTAAACATCTACGTTTTATTACATACAATGGTCCACAAAATATAACACTGGCAACTTGAGAATGAGCAGAAAGTGCCCATTAGGGTGAACTTGAGTCCCCTGGAAGGGTATACAGACTGTTCCACTAGTGTCACTTTTAGCGCTACTCTTACATATTGGTATTCATCTGTGACACAGATATTCCGTAACTTTTAACCAAATCATGATTGCGACCACAAAAAAGCCATGAATTCAGCCTAACCATTAGAAATATTAGGTTCAGTAGTTTCCTTTGTTCGCAGTTACCCTCAATCAAGAATATCCTGATAGGAACAAATTTCCTACGAGTCCTAAATATTATCAACACCTTATTTGTGCTTTATTATTAGTAATGTCTATTATTGAAACAAACACAATGGGTATCTACATACTAGTATGCAATTAGTACCTGCCACTACTAAAGTTTAATTTTTATACACCCATCTATGATGTTCCTGTGCTAAAAAAAAGTACCACGGGACGAATTTCCTCACAGTTGTGCCATTTTTCTGCCCAAAATATAGAAATTTCCACTGCTGTTAAAGCAGTCATACAACTTGAGTAATCTATAACACTAAAATGCATAGACCACCATATGAATTTATTGAGTTGATGTGTAATAATGGTAATATAAAATGCTGTGCATCTTTGAGATATGTGTAACAATAACACTAATGACTTTTCAAAGTGTTTGCGAAATATTAACCTTGCAATATGAAATGTAAAGGGTATGAGAGTGTTCCAGGAAATTTTCAAAAAAATTAGAAATTAAATTGTTTTACTCTGATCCTTGAAGCATATGGTTTCAACATAAGCTTTAAAAAAATGATATCAATGTACCGGAATTGAAATATGAATCGTTCCTGTGTCAGAACTTAATCCAGAAAAAACAGACAGGCAGAGTACTTTGTTATTCCGGTGGTCATAGCATATACAGAGTTAAAATTACAAAATAAAACAATAACGTTAGAGAAAACCGACGGGACAATAATAAATGGACAATTCAGAGAAACTGACAACACATGGTACACAAGACGAAGAAAAACAATACAAAAACACAACACAATATGTGTTGGAAACCACAATACGAAAAAAAAAACCACAAATAACGTAAATAACATATGAACCCTTCTACAAATAACTGGAGGTAAAGACGAACAGAACATCGTTTCTGTGCAGAAATCGCAACGGACATCACAACACGGAACTCAGAACGTAAAGTCACATAGCCATTATATTCCTGAGGGGCAAAGCATATTGTTGTCAATTTCTTTTTTTTTTCGTACAATAATACATTACATCAAATGTCTTAGTTTGGTCATCAATTTTTACATAGTGAAATAAATGCGTATACTATGAATAGATATGCAATGTACCAACACATAAATTAATAAGCCTGATGTAAGATTGCGCGAGTCTATGCTAAAATAATGTCACGAGTTTAGCCAATATTATCCTATCGTTTTTACAATGCAGCATTACAAATTTACATATCTACGGCAGCTATATGCACGACGAGAACAAAGGTAACAATGTCACATTAGAATATACTTCGATTGCAACATAGCAAAGAGGTTATGACTGATGTGGTCATAAATGTTTGCCTTCCTATGTGCAAGGAGCGATCACTCCTAACAAACCTACTTAGGAGCTGGTGACGTTATCTTTTACATACAAGAGGGTGTGATATTCACCATATACGAGAGGTGAATTTGATTGATTCCGTACAACTATCAAATGCCCCAGTAGGAACAGTTGCACTACTACAGATAAGAAAGTATTTCCTATTCAATATTACCCCTTGGTTACCTCGATTTTGGTGATAACTATCATGCATATTTTATTCTATCTAAACTTTTTTTTTTTGTTCAATTTCGAGTACAGAAATAATTATGGAAATATGTTGCATAGTTATTTATAGAATGCCTATTAAGAGAGTGAAAGTATGTTATTCTGAAAGATTCTTTCATGTGATATTATAAATGTTTATCCTTTTTTTTTGCTTTAAAGTTAACATGGGTACGCATACGTAGATCTCACCTTGTAAATTACAAGCTATTTTTAGTAAGGTTCGTGTTGCTATATCGTTAGTTGTCTGTGTAATGTTTTGTAGATCGTTGCTTGTCCTTTTGTGGGTTTTTTTTTCTTTTGGTCATTTCATTATTTGTCATTCTGCGATTGACGGTTCATGATTACCCCTTTGATATCTTCAAACCTTGTTTATCTTATCTATTTACGGCATCTGTGACAATGGAGCAAGTCCATTGTGGTGGAATTTATTATGTTAATAGTATGATAAAAGGTGTAAATAACCAATTATTTATAGATGTATTATTTATGTTTGAAGTAAGATGACCATCTAGTTGAACCGTTCTGCAGAGAGGATAGATTTTCATAAAGTACTGCGTTGCCTACTATTATACATATTTTATCCCAGTATTGTTAAAAATGCTGTTATAGTGACAACCAGAAACTTTTAACCGTAATGGCGGCGGGAGGTTTGGCGTTGAAAAATCTGATTCAACCCACCATTTCTTTGGAAATGCCTGTAACAAGTCAGGGCCATTGCGGTTTTCCCAGTTTTCCGGTTGTTGACTGATTTTGTCTCTTTGTTGACTTATGAGTTTTGCCTTTCCCTTTGGAAAATTGCTCGGTGCTCGGTAATTTTGTTATTTCCCTTATTGACAACATTGAAAGAAAACTGTTAAGGACTTATTTGGCTAGAACAAGCATAAATTCAGTCAGATTCTGATAATTAATATGTATAAATCATTGAACTCAAAAAGCTCGTGGCTTTGCCAAAGATTGGAAACCAAAATAATTTAGAGGTCTTTGGAAGCGAGAAAACAAATTTATCTAGTAGCATTTAAGCGAATTGAATGAACCTATTTCTAACTATGTGTGTTGTATTGCAATGACGAATTAACTAAGCAAAATCTTAACCTGCAGATAAAAACAGAAAAGATGTCTAGTGATCTGTACATGTCTTTATTACATTGCATAAAGATGAATTTAAGATAATAATTTAATGGCATGGCAATGGATTTCAACAAAGCATAGATTAATAATAGTATTAATACTTTCGGAACATAGTCATGATAAATCACTTGTATCATACAAATTACTACCACTGGTTCCTAAACTGTTGATTTTGTCGTCTGTTAAATCCATTCCTAAATCTGTTATTAAACAGTGTTCCTTGTCCTTGGTTTAAAAAGTCCAGATTTTGATTTTGAAAACTATCAATAAATCCTCCATTTTGTCTTTGATTAATGAATTCACCATTTTCCCCGTTTCCACCATTTTGCCAATTACGATTGTCCTGCCATCTGTCGAGACCAATATGACCGCCACCTACCGGTAATCTTCCTTTACAAATGTCGATGGGACAGCCTCTGCATTCCATACCATGTTCAAATCCAAATGTTTCCTCTCTACATTCTGGTGCTATCAACTGTCGTGTACATCCACCGCTACAAAGTGGAAGCTTTTTGGACGGAATAGGTACAATGCCTTTCTTTATTTTCTTTTTGCCGTAACCATAGCTGCGCCCTAAAAAGAAAATTAATATGTGAAAAGATAGTGTATAGTTCAGGTATAATATTACTTGTTCCTTGCTCTATTAATAGTAGTCAAAAGATTGGAACGCCAAATTAATTAAAGAAGGGCCCGAGTGGCTCAATGAGTTAGGTAGTTGGATCTAACACCTCATACAAGCCTATCACCAATACGGCGTGGGTTCGTACCCGGCTTTGAAATTACAAAAAAGGGTGCACTCGACTCGCAAGTGATAAAGTTTACCAGTTACTTGCCCATGGTCGGTGGTTCTCTCCGGGCACTCTGGCTTCTTCCACCACTAAAACTGGTCGACATGATATAGCTAAAATATTGTTGAAAGTGGCGCTAAACACCAAAAATCAAAATAAATCAAATCATCCAAATAAATTAAAGGTTTTTGGGAGATGTCATAATAAGAAAAATAACATTGTTAAAATATCAATCATTGTGTACTCGATTAATTCAGTGGCTTATATTATTAACTTAGTAGTCAAATTAGAGAGGTTCAGGAAAATACGTTTGAACATTTTAACATCATGTCTACGTTTGAACATTTTAACATCATGTCTGTACATACCTTGTACTATAGATAATGCAATGAGGAGAATTGCTGTGTAAAATAATGATTTCATGTTGTGATGATGCCCAGTAGTTCTCCAAAACTGATATTGAAACAACGAAATGCCATGTTTATATAGCATTTAAGATTTCCTCAGTAGATAAAATGGAAGTCAACAATTGGTCAATATTTTTTTTTAGAATTAATTCCTATAAATATCTCGGACAGGTAATTTTTACTTGACATCTAACATATTAATGGCCAGTTAAGTGTTAAACTGAATGAAGCTGTCAAGTAGACTATGACATGTAATGTGTATATGACGTCCTTTGATCGTCACCTATTCACTTACAGCAAAGGGAACCATTTGTTGCGTTTTTGTAGATTCCATGCTATTTACCTATGACGTAATGTGTTAATGTTTGAACATTCATCTACTCTGCTACTCTATTTTTAGAATTTTATAGGTCATAGCGAATATTGTAAAATAATCAAGTAAATATCACGTCAGCTTTTTGTAATAATATTGAATATGGGAAATTCCTACAAAATGGTAGATAACTCGACAAACATTGTGATTTACTAATGAATTATAATAATTTTATAGAGTAAGAAGAATATTTGATGATATCAAAGCGGTAATTAGAAACTGTAAATCGAAGGATGAACAATACAATGGTCGAAAGAAATAGATAAAAAGGACAAACATTACACAGAGAACAAAAGACCAATCAACACGAGCCCCACTAAACTCTCATGATAAACTGTTGTCGGTAAAACGGGTGATTCTGGTACTAAGCATCAAAGACAACAATGATAATCTTAGGCAATATATGTTTATTTCTGTATTAAACTTATTCAATATTGGTAAGTTACGACAAGCCAATCGTCAAATATCGGGTGAATCCACTGCTTCTCGGTGGATGAACGGAATCGGCTGAGTGATGATCGTTGACAAAAAGTAGGAAAACCCAATTTAATTACCAATCAATGAAAACAGGAACAAAAATAAATGCTGATCCAGTTCAACAGCAAAGCTTATACAAGGCCATCTATGGCTGAGGGAGATAATCATTATTATAATATTTTTCCAGGCAATACCCGTACTTTTCTGAAATATTTTTGTCAACATCGATCGAGATATTAACCTACTATTCGTGGTACTCCTTCAACATTGATAAGGACCCAGTTGTAGTACATGTAACATGCATCAAATATATCATTATGTATGTTGTGCATCAGTCCTGCACGTCTGTATGTAAATATTGATTTTCTAAAAGTAATGCAGGGCTCCATACTACCATGTGTGTACACAACACTACATCTACAATCCTCTGATAATAACTGTTTACAGCTTATCACAATATCAAATCAATATAAACATCACACACGGTACAGTACATTATACAAATATGCCTAATTATTTAATGTTTCTTATGAATTTGCGCAAAGATTCGACACCTTCTTTATCATTTTTTAGATTATCACTGTTATGCTTCTTCAGATTAGGAAATTTATCAATAATTGCAGTAAATATTTGTTCTGTATCCGAAGCACCCGAGTTCATCCCCTGTTATTAGTGGGGTTCGTGTTGCTCGACTTTTAGTTCTCTGTGTGGTGCTTTGTAGATCACTGTTTGTCCTTTTGTAAGTTTTCTTTTCGTCATTGTGTTGTGTATCCTTCTTTGATTTACAGCTGATGATTTCTCCTTTGCTATCTTCAAACTTCATTTTTTAGCATACTATTCACATTGGGTGAGAAAATGCACCTCATCATCAATTTCATTAAAAGTGCAATTTGAACAAATTCTGTCATGTCTTGGTATTTATGCATAACATCTGGTTACAATTGTATGTCTACTTCAATTATGAAATGCATATTCTCTTCTTCATAATATTTAATAAATGTTAGAGGAAACCGAAGGGGCAATCACGAATGTACATTCCAGAGACACTGGCGACATTTGACACACAGGACACAGGACGAAGACAAACAACAACAAAAACACAACACAGTAAGCTAAAAAGATGAGCAACAAGGACCCACCTTAAAAACCGTGAGTGAACCCTCGTGCTCATGAAGGGTAAGCAGTTCCTGTTTCTTATAAGACACCCATCGTGTTCCTCATATAACCAAGTTGGTTAATTTCTTGTGATTGGTGATGGAGGAAATAAAAAATAAATTAGCTAAGATCAAGTATTTTCCATATAAAAAATAGGCATTTTTTTAAGATGTGTCATTTGTTTTAACCTCACAAACGCAGGAATATGATAACAGTCATCTAAAATGGGTCAAATAACATTACAATCACTATCATTAGCATATAATACACTATACCAAAATAACAATACAATTACCGGTATTACAGAAATATGTGGCGGTATTTTAATAATGATTGATTTGATATTTGGTGTTTTAACGCCACTTTCAGCAATATTTCAGCTATCTCATGGCGACCAGTTTTAGTGGTGGAAGAAGCAGGAGTACCCTGAGAGAACCATCGACCATGGGCAAGCGACTTGTAAGCTTTATCACTTGCAGCTGCGAGTCGAGTGCACTCTTTTTTGTAATTTACAAAGGCGGGCGCGAACCCACGCCGTATTGGTGATAGGCTTGTATGCGTTGTTAGGTAATCCAACTACCTAACTCATTGAGCCACCCCGTTCCTGGTATTTTAATAGCATAAGACCATATGCTAAAGAATAAAGTAACAGAAAGGAGTATAGATAGCCTATGTTATTGTCAAAACAAAAATAATTCATATAAAATTATAAATATGTGCTTACACACCACGAATATCAAAATAATAGACCATTTGCTCATTTCTGTTGCTATTATGGTATGGTGTATTATGCTGTTCATAGTGCTTGTACTATTAATAGACACGTGTTGCTTTAATAGTCCTGCATCTGTGAAATGAAAACAAATCTGAAGACCTGTGGTAAAATTATACCCCAGTTTGGATATGGAAAAAATATATTTTTAGCTAAAAAAATATTATTAAAGGACACGCATCTCCTGATTGAAGTCATCCCCCTCAATGAGTTAGGTCGTTGGATCTAACAACTCATACAAGTCTATCACCAATACGGCGTGGGTTCGCGCCCGGCTTTGCAAATTACAAAAAGGGTGCACTCGATTCGCAGCCGCAAGTGATAAAGTTTACCAGCTGCTTGCCCAGGGTCGGTGGTTATCTCCGATTACTTCGGCTTCCTCCACCACTAAAACTGGTCGCCATGATATAGCTGAAATATTGTTGAAAGTGGCGTTAAACACCAAAAATCAATCAATCAATCAAGACATCCCCCCATAGACTTACAATTGAAACCATCCAGAAATGCGGAGATGGTGTACAGCATTTATATTGACCTTAGTCAGTCATAACCTTGGTGCTGATTGTAACGTTCAAGGAAAAGAATGGGCATTGAATTGAAATAAATAGAGAATTGCGATTTATTTCCTTCAGACAATGTTGTTATTACAAACACATTGTAAACTTGTTATATCATATGTGTAAATGCCTTATCGAGAGTTAGAATATGCAATATCTTCATATAACCCTAACAAAGGAAATAACAGAATAGACTGTAAGATCAAACATGTACACACTACGTCATACGTGCAATCTAGAAAAAGGCAACGAACGATTCGTATTGAAGTAAGTGAATAGGTGACAATCATATGACGTCATATCCACTTTATATGCTATGGTCTAGTCGACAACATCATTCATGTTAACACTTAAGTCGTCATTAATATGTAAATTTGACAATATAGATGTCAAGCTAAAACACACTGCACGCGTTATTTATAGCAATAAGCGTTAAGCATATTTTGACCAATCGTTGGCTTCCATTTTATCAATTGAGGAAATTTTGAATGCTATATAAAGATGATACTCCGTTGTTTCGGTATTAGTTTTGAACAACAACTAGACATCACAACATGAAATCATTATTCTACACAGCAATTCTCCTCGTGGTATTGTCTGTAATACAAGGTATGTACATATGTAAGCGTACTTTTATTCCGGTATGTAGAATTTCCGATTAGGGTTAGGGTTAGGGTTAGGGTTAGCAAGGGAAAAAAAATAACATAGTGCAATAATTCCTCTGGAAATTATACACTAGTGTAACTTGTCCTCTGGAAAGAATACACTGGTGGAAAGAAAACACTGTTACACATATACATGTTGCGCAACATGTCCGCATTTTGGACCTGAACCTATCTAAATTGAAGGCCTAAGCGTGCTAAGCAAGCTACTGAAAAAAATCTGTTAATTTCTTTTTTAGATAATTTTGCTATGATATTTTTACTACTGACTTACTTATTCGTTTCAACATTTACCATTGCAATTGATTGGTCTACCTCAGATTGTTTCAGAAAATACAACTTTTATCAAAGATACCGGAAGCTCCTGAAATATTCAAACTTCAAAACAATTTGAAATCAGAATATGCTAACATATAGGCTGAAGCTATCAGATGAAAAGTAATAGAAATATAGTCTGAGTGTTTTTATGAAACTACATTTGAGCAAACTGCCAGCCATCTTCCTTTGTAGCTAAAGCAGAAAGTCAAAAATTGTCATGAACAACATATATGAATAAATCAAGCTTAATTAACATTAGATCTAAAATGGACAATATCAATTCACATGTGAAATGCATATCTTTAAAATACATCTTTACTTTTTCAGGACGTAGCTATGGTTATGGGAACAAGAAAATAAAGAAAGACGTTGTACCATTTCCGCCCAAAAAACTCCCACTTTGTAGCGGTGGATGTACAAGACAGTTGATATCACCAGAATGTAGAGAGGAAACATTTGGATTTGAGAATGGTATGGAATGTAGAGGTTGTCCTGTAGATATTTGTAAAGGACAATTACCAATAGGTGGCGGTAATATCGGTCTCGACAGATCGCAGGACAATCGTAATTGGCAAAATGGTGGAAACTGGGGAAATGGAGATTTCATTAATCAGAGACGAAATGGAGGATTTATTGATAGTTTTCAAAATCTTGACTTTTTAAACCAAGGACAAGGAAATTTGTTTAATAACAGACTTAGAAATGGCTTAAATCGTAACAGACTACAAAATCAACAATTTGGAAACCAGTGGCAGTAATTTTTACAAGTGATTTATTATGACTATGTTCTTAATACTTAATAATTTTGTTCTTAATGTATGTTTTGTTGAAATCCGTTTCCATGTTATTAAATTATTATTTTATATCTTTTTTTATAATATAATAAATGTATGTACAGACATCTTTTTTGCTTTCATCTTCAGTATATGTTATTTTTTGTGACTAGAGATTGCAGTGCAATTTAAGTGATTCTCAAAGATTTTAGATGGTATATTAATTCAATTTAGCTTATTAAATAAGGGTAATAACAAAATTACCGAACACCGAGCAATTTTCCAAAGGGAAAGACAAAACTCATAAATCAAAAAACAGACAAAATCAGTCAACAACCGGAAAACTGGGAGAACCGCAATGGCCCTGACTTGGTAAGACATTTCTAAAGAAATGGTGGGTTGAATCAGATTTACAGCGCCAAACCTCCCGCTTCCATTATGGTTAAAAGGTTCCGGTTGTCACTATAACAGCATTTTTAACAATACTGGGACAAAATAGGTATAATAGTAGTCAACGCAGTACTTTATGAAAATCCATCATTTATTATCGTCTCTGTAGAACATTTTAACTAAACGGTCATCTTCTAGGTTGGATTATTATTCGTGACATTAATGAAATCTTATTCAAATAGAATTTGATGGGCTCAGTATATTGTAGTTTTGTATTCTACTTGGAAATGAAAAAGGTCACCTAAACTTTTATGGTATTGTTCACGGGTGTCACTAGTGGAGCATGAGCTGATAACCCTTCCGGAACACCCAAGTTCACTCACGGTTTTTAGTGGAGTTATTTTTACTCAATCTTTAGTTTTTTACGTTGTGGTTTGTTGATCATTGTTTGTTCTTTTGTCCTTTTTTTCCTTTGATCATTTAATTATCTTATCTTCTTCAATTTATTAATTATCCCTTTCGTATCCTCATTTGTTTCTCACACCCAGCTTGGTTCAAACAGTAGCATAATCTTGCCGGTCTATTAGAGAATAAACAGCAGATGAGGAATTAATACAGGATAGTCACTCCACAGTATCTTGACGTTTAATCTAGCGAAATAATAGAGAAAAATCTGTATAAATGAGTTTATTTATATATAATATACAGATTTTATACAGATTTTTCTCTATTATTTCGCTAGATTAAACGTCAAGATACTATGGTCATTCATGCCTTAATTGTCTTACAAAATTTCTTCAAAGACATGATAATTATTTTGTCAAACAAAGCTAAAGGTTAGATGTTACGCTTATATGTGTCATTATGTATGTTAGGGGTATCAAATTATAGAATTTATCTACTGGATTTAGAAACTGTTCCGACAGTATGATATTTGTAGTTTTTCATTTTACTGCCACTATTACATAGAACACATACAAAACAATGCAGGAAAGGAACAGTACATTGTTGGTTTGACCATTGGAATTTTCCATTTCCCTTTTTCACAGACTATGAAATATATCAAGTTATATATTACTAACATTTGCTTGTGCCACAGCATAAAATATCAAATATATACTAAAAGGGAGACAATCCATAGAAATTACAGATCATATATCGTTCGCAGTAAAAACGATAAGGTAAAAAATTACGAAAACATTCTGAGGAACACAAAAAACAAGAGTTTCCGCCCGACACCACAATGGAAATAGACCACACACTTGGATTTAAATCCATAGGAATATAAATATTTTTAATTGCGTTTTTGGTTTCATCCCCAACTTTATGCTAATCTAGTTTTCTGTGTTGTGTTTTTTTTCTGTTTGTCTTCGTTCTGTGACTTGTGTTCGATGTTGTTTGTGTCTTTAAATTGTCCATTGCTGTTTTAATGTAAATTAATCATTGATAATTAATTTCAAATTTTCTACAAAAATAAGACGAAAAACCAATCATTATTATTTTTTGATAAATTAGTATTTTCTGTATAAAATATCCATTGATGTAGAGATACAGATAGCATGTCTAAAGATTGTGGGTAATAAAATAAACAAACAAAAATACCACACGGACAAAATAATTCCAGAATCTAATAGTAAGATCGTCGAAACAAAGGCAAAGTCAATACCTATATCACATGTAGACATGAACACTCACTTTCCTGCTTTAGTAAGAATACCTATATCACATGTAGACATATACATGAACACTCACTTTCCTGCTTTAGTAAGAATACCTATATCACATGTAGACATATACATGAACACTCACTTTCCTGCTTTAGTAA
>MJUT01009494.1:150414-166810 GCA_002080005.1 Gigantidas platifrons
CACTTTCCTGCTTTAGTAAGAATACCTATAGCACATGTAGACATGAACACTCACTTTCCTGCTTTAGTAAGAATACCTATAGCACATGTAGACATATACATGAACACTCACTTTCCTGCTTTAGTAAGAATACCTATAGCACATGTAGACATATACATGAACACTCACTTCCCTGCTTTAGTAAGAATACCTATAGGACATGTAGACATATACATGAACACTCACTTTCCTGCTTTAGTAAGAATACCTATAGCACATGTAGACATATACATGAACACTCACTTTCCTGCTTTAGTAAGAGCACTTCCTCATTGATGACTTATCATCGGGTTTGTAACAAGAGTAACACGACAGGTGCCACATGTGTAGCAGGAACTGCTTACCCTTCAGAGGCACTTGAGTTCACCCCCAGATTTTTAGGGGGTTCGTGTTACTCAATCTTTAGTTTTCGGTGTAATGCTTTGTAGTTCGATGTTTGTCCTTTATCTTTTGGCCATTGCGTTGTCTCTCTTCGATTTACGGCTTCTGATTTCCCCTATGGATTCTTCAACTGTCTTCTTTTTTCTCTGACAAAATCTGTCATTTCCAGATTTACATTTTTAGAGACAAAAGTATTCCTTTGATTAACGGATTTCCTTTTTTTTTTCCAAAAAATATTTGAACATAAAAACTTTGTCAAAACAGCTAGAAAATGGAGATACCTGTATAGGGAAACTGTTTAACGAGCTTCCTCTCTTTTTTTTTGCACCAATCAGCACTTTCATCTCTGTGTTTTCTTGTTCATTTATATCCTTCACACGTTGTATATATGTATGCGTGTGTTTTTTCTTATGCATGTATATAACAAATATATAGCATTACATATCTATACTCTTCCAGAGTTGGGAACTTGAACATCTTGGAGCATCATGTTCTATCTGTTATTACTATTTGTTGTCTATTGTATTAAGATAAAAACATAAATTGTTATTTTTTTTTCATCATTCCTGATTTTGTCATATTAAACATAATAGAATACTATTTATAAAATTATTTGTACCATACAGTATGAAGCTAAATGTTAATACAGTGTAATTCTCAATCCTGAAATGTTAATGTGACCTGACAAGAAGGATGGTCTCTCTTGAGGAGGACTGAACATCTGACAGGAGGAGCGGCATTTCATGGGAGGTGCTTTATATGATAAGAGGGTGGCCTTTGATTGGAGGGCCTCATAAGAGGGGGACTACGAAGTATTTGTGTTATTTCGGATTTATGTCATTTTGTCTATTTATGTATGTTTTGCTATGATATATGTATTATAAATCTGTCTAGCCGCATAATGGTTAAAAATATGATAGCAAATGTATTTAATTTGCCAAGCTGCATAATAGCCAAATACATGACAGAAATACCAAGTTGCATAATGTTTAAATATATGATAGGTATTTTTGTATTCATTGACCTTACCTTTACATGTATATCACAAACGGAAGCATGGAAATGAGATGCGGACATTTTTATTTATCTCATGGTCACGAGACAGTTTAGTCGTTGCCACGAGATACTAACGTCATGGCCTCAAGATAGCTACGTCCTGGTCAGGAGATACCCAAGTCGTGGCCACGAGATACGAACTGTATGATACCAAAAATAAAAGGAATACAATATTACAACGGTACACGCATAAAGATAAAAAAAAAAAAGAAGCAAACAAACAAAGAGAATGTAGTTTGTCAATTCACTTGCGATTATATATCCATTACACTTATTTCATCGTATAAAGTATCTATATTTGTTTGAAAAGGAGAGGATAAATGTATATATCGTTCTCCCAAATTGTATGCGACATGTATAAGAAGTCGACTTAAATATCCGCTTCGTTGCAATAAAGGCAAAAGACAAATAGAAACGCACGTTCTTTCAAGATTCATGAGATGCATGTTTCTAATTTATAATGAAAAGTGATAAGCCACTTGAATTGTCATATATAACCATCATTTATTTGTATTTAGACAGGTTATTAGACAAATATTAAATGCGCTTTGTAAAACAGTCTTTACTAAGAGGATATTTATATTTTAAGTACCTGACTATGCATTATAAAATTAATTGGATTACAGATCTATGCTTTATAATACAAACGGTAATAACTGGATCTGAATTGCAGAATTAAACCATTGAAATATGCAACAATCTCATTAAATCAGAAATACGGAAATATGATCGGAAATAACCCAGATAGGCCATTGTGTTTGCCAGTCTTATAGAATGACAAACAACGGAAAAGACATCATAATTACATTGCGGTGGGTTTTTTCTTTTATCAAAATTAATTGGATGACGAATATAATTGGTTGATTAGAACAGTTATTATTGTAGTGAGTAGTATTTGCAGTATTGGACATTCTAAGATATGTTGTACGCGTCAAATCAAATCAAATCAAATAAGCTTTATTTACAGTCGGCAAGACATAACAACAATACAACATAAGCTCTGAAGAGCTTTTGAACCGACTAACATACAATCATACAACTCAGTAGCATTTAAAAAAAAAATATGTTAAGAATAATCAATGATGGAAAACATTAAAATAAGTCGAAATGGTATGCTAAAAAATCAGAGCACAAAATAATAAAAAATAAAGCAAGACATAAAAGCACACATAGCACTAGTACTACATGTATGCAGATAATATTAAAACAAAAGCATAGTTATAAGCACATGAATAAAAAGCAAACCAGTCACAGCACATGTATATATAAGCACATATAAGCACACAAAAACACGAATTTCAGCCACTCCACTCCAGGGTTATGTTTTACATATAACACATTTACAATCTTTACCCGTATAATTTGATATTAGTTGCTTAAATTGATTAAAATTGTTACAAGTTTTAAAATGTTCAGGTAGGGAATTCCAAAGAACTGGAGCGGCATAGCTGAATGAGTTCTTACCATAACTTGTGGTGCGAATTTGTGGTACCTGTAAAATATTTGAGTATCTAAAGTTATATCTACTGTCTCTTTTTTGTAATATATTATCCAAAACAGGTGGAGCAATACCATTTATAATTTTAAAAGTTTCAATTGCCATTAATCTTGTTCTTCGTACATGTAAACTAGGTAATTTAACTTTAAGCAATAACTCATCATATGAAGAAGTATAATCAAAATACACAAAACGCAATGCCCTCTCTTGAACTTTTTCTATCTTTTTTGTATTTTTCTCAGAACAAAAATGCCATGACAATGGACAAAAATTTAAATTTGACAAAATAAAAGTATGAAAAATGGTTAATCTATTTAATTTACTAAGATTTTTGCCAAATATTTAATTGTTGTACTGCGTTTTTGCATATATTAGTAATTTGATAATCAAAATTCAGTTTAAAATCAATATCTACACCAAGTAATTTGACAATTTCATCACAGCTTATGTTGGCATCACCAATATTAAAAATAGGATTTTTGTTACATGTATTCTTTCCAACAGCAATAGCCTGAAATTTTTCAGGATTGGCTTGCATACAATTAAAACTAAACCATTTAATTAAAATGTCACTTTCTTCCTGTAATACAGATATAACCTTTTCATAATCAGGGGAGTGAAATGATAACGTATTGTCGTCAGCATAATTATACAGATTAGATTTATAAATAAAATAGAAAATATCATTAATAAAAACATTAAAAAGTAAGGGGCCAAGTATTGATCCCTGAGGAACACTTTTTTGAACTTTTTCCCACCTGCTGATAATATTACCAATTTTTATTTGCTGCTTTCTATCTGATAAATATGAGTATAATAATTTAATAGAATTTTCAGTTAAACCATAAGCTGATAATTTGTTGAGTAAAATATCATGTGGAAGACAGTCAAAGGCCTTTGACAGATCCATAAGTATTGCAGCTATGTATTCGTTGTTATCCAAGGCCTTTTTCCAGTCTTCCAGCAGTCTTAATAATGTTGTTTGGCAACCATGGCCCTTGCGGAATGCGCACAAAAACATATCAAAAATTTTATCAAAATACAAAGACAATTGCTCAGACAATACCTTTTCAATCATTTTAGAGGGAATTGGCAAGATGCTCACTGGTCTGTAGTTACTCTTCATTAATGGATCTTTCTTTTTAAATAGAGGGACAACTTGAGACTCTTTAAGTCTTTTTGGAAAATGACAATTATCAATAGACATATTTATCAAATTAGTGATAGGCTTTACAAGAGATGGTTTACCTAATTTTAACAACTTAACTGAGATCTTATCTACACCAGTTGCTTTTTTTTACATTAAATTTATCTATTACCTTAGACACAAAAGTTTCATTAGTATTAACAAATTCAAAAGCATTTTTTTCAAAATTTTTGTCTTCAATTTTCTTTAAACTAGGATGATTTTTCTCATCAAAAATATAATCCTTACCAATATCCCTGGCAACATTTACAAAAAATGCATTAAAAACTTCAGCTACCTCTTGGTTGTCTGATACAATATTCTCTCCTTCCTGCAAAATAATTTTATTGTTAGAACTACAAGATTTTTTTGAAAAGTATGGTTTCATAGTACTCCAGAAATCACTTGATTTACTACCTCCTAAGCAACGTTCTTGAAAATATGTATTTTCATATGTTCTTTTCAGTTTATTAACTAAGTTTCTTCTTATCCGATATTTTTCCCAAGTTTTTGCATTCTTATTTTCCAAAAATTTTGAATAGAACATTGTTTTGTTATAAATTGCTTTCCTTAGCTCTCTATTCATATATGGAAGTTGATTTTTTTCTTACAATACTTCTCTTTTACTGGAACATGTTTATCAAAGATTTCAGTAATATTAGATTCAAACTTTTCATACATCATATCTGTATCAACTTGGCTATTAACAGTTAAAATTTGTACATTAACTTTTAAGAGATCTTCATTTAAATGCAACTACATCTAAATTTTTAAAACTTCTGTATTTAATTTTCTGTTTTTCATTTCTTGGAGTTATGTTATTAATGATTGTACTAATCATATTATGACAGTCACTGATACCTGTTGCAAAATTTAAAGTTTTTATTCATAGTTTCTTATTGTTTATTAAAATGACATCTAACAAAGACTCTTTGCAATTTTTCATAAAACAAGTAGCTTCTTTGACTAAATTTGTTAAATCAAATAATTCCATTAACTCTGAGAGTGTTTGTTTCCCTTGTTTTCAGATAGTAAATCATAATTTAAATCCCCAATTACCATATAGTTATCATAGTAAGTCATACATTTATCCAACCATCAGTAAAATTTTTACTGAACTCATTATTTGCCATACTGGGTGGTCTATATATGCATATAATGCACCATTTTGTTTTATTTAATATAACCTCATATACAATGTTCTCAAAGTTTATTGTTTCAAGATCTGTTCTTCTTTTGGCTGGTATGTCTGATCTAATAAAGGAAACAATACCTCCCTCATGTACATCCCGGTCACGTCTTTCCATGCATTTTATATCCGTGTACGTCGAAAAGATTGTCTCTAAAGGTGGAATCCAATTTGGTCTCAGATAGGAAAAATAGGTCCACAATTTTGTCATTTAATAATTTGTGGATCTCTACAAATTTGGATTTGAGACTGTTTATATTAAGATGAGATACCATGAATTTGTTGGTATGATTTTTACGAACAGTCTTAATTTCATCGAAAACTGATGTTAACGTTTCATTGCTATTAACAGAGCTATCACCATTATTTGGTATTTATTGATCTTCAAAGAACGAATCAGAAAATTGAAATGTAAGACATGTTTTGCATAACCATGGATCTTCACTATAGCTTAGTAGATGATATTCATTGGGTGTTATATCAGCACATTTAATGTGCCACCGGTAGTAGAAGCATGATTCACACAGAACTGCTCGGTGGTTTTTTTGCCACTGTAGTGTGACATTTCTTGTTCCCACACGGATATTTTGATGGGCCTGGGTTAACAGACACATCCCCGCTGATTAACAGTAAT
Source organism: Gigantidas platifrons (assembly GCA_002080005.1). Classification (NCBI taxonomy): domain Eukaryota; kingdom Metazoa; phylum Mollusca; class Bivalvia; order Mytilida; family Modiolidae; genus Gigantidas; species Gigantidas platifrons. The sequence goes on from MJUT01009494.1 coordinate 156,398, forward strand.
ACCAGAAATCTGTGGCTCTGTCTGAGTTCAACTGGGACAGATAATGGCTGTAATCTAGCATGTTTCAGATGGTAGAAAATTCAAAATAACGATACAGAAATTGTGTTTTACACCCGTTCAAACGGTGTAGAATTTCAGGAGCTATATCACAGTAGCGTTGCTTCTACACAGTTGAGGTAGTGGAGTGACAAATTCATCAATGGATGAGATGCTATGGAAAAAAATGAACGTGATTTTACTGGTAGAATGATTGTTTATATATACATACGATACAAATTCTTTTTTTTTAATTAATTAAGCCAGACAAATTACCAATAACGCTCAGAAACGCGATGAAAAATTCATTTTTATATGAAATACTTAAAAAAACAAAAACAAAAAACAAAAAACAAAAAACTAAAAACAAAAAAAAACAAAAAAATCCCATTATAGTAACATTACGCAAAGATGGGAGGCTTGTACCCATAAAACTAGTTTAACCCGCCACTTTTTCTTGAATTGCATGTACCGAGACAGGAAAGAGGGCGGTCTTTTAAATGCACGTTAGGGATATCGAATTTGCCTCCGTTTCTACCAAATTGTTTTATTGAATTGTGTACCTTTCCGATAGTGTGGTGTTGTTGTTGTTGTTGTTGTTGTTGTTGTGTGTCTTTCTTTTTTTTTTTGGGGGGGGTCTTATTACAAGCAATACAACATTGTAGAAATATGAATGTTAGATCAAAGCTATATAATATCCCATTTATGATAAATATTACATATTAATTGTAAGGTTTGTTTTCTGGACATTGCATGCTAATGGATATGGCTATGGAAAAAAAGGAAAATAAAACAAGGTAATTTACCTGTTCAGAGCAAAAGAAAATCTCACTTTATAGTATTGGACGGCAGTGGATATCAACAGAATGGAGAAAGGAAACATTTGGATTTGAGAATGGTAGGCAATGCAAAGGTTGCGACAGAGACATTTGTAGAGGACGACCAGGAGAACTGATAGGAGGTGTTAATATCGATCTCGACAGTTAGCAAGACAAGAGATTTCATCACTCAAAGACAAAATGGAGGATTTATTGATAGTAATATTCAAGAATTGGACATTTTGATCCCATGACAAGAAACTCTGTTTAATGGCATATTCGGAAATGAACTTAACCGTAACCGATTATAAAATAAACAATTTGGGAATCAGTGGCAGTAATTTATGTGTTGTAATATTGCAGATGAACCATTTTTTTGTTTGGTCGAGCATTGTTTGTCATTTTGACTTTTTCTGTTGTAATCGTATTGTTCATTCTTCGATTTATTGTTTCTGCTTACACTTTTGGTATATCTTCAAACCTTTATCTTATCATGCTAATGATGTAAGGTCAATCATTTTAATAATCTATGTTTTGTTGAAATCCGCTCATATTTTCATTAACTTCTTAATTAAATTGCTATCATATATAATAAAAATATTATATTAAATTATATATACATGTATGGGTATTATTTCATCTTTTATTACAGATATTTAATATTGTAAGTGAGCTTAGCCACGAAAATATGGGCGTATGGTGTTTAACGTCACTTTAAACAATATTTCAGTTATATCGTGGCGGTCAGTTTTATTGGCGGAAGAAACCGGAATACCCAGAGAAAACCACCAACCTGCCGCAAGTCACAAACTTTATCACATATTGATGTATCAAGTACACCTCGCCTGGTCGGGATTCGAACTCACAAGGTTAGTGCTGATAGGCACTGATTGCATGGATAGTTGTAAATCCAAATGCCATAAGATCACGATCATAATGGCCCTTACACCAACATATGACTTTTATTAATTATGATGTCTTTGGCTATAATCACCAAAGCTTCTGATTCCGATTTCCAACGTTACACGGTGTACTCGAGACAACTTTATGTCAGTTACTGTTGACAGGTCAAATGAATAATTATTGAATCAATGAACATTTGTATATTCTTATATGCCATTTCAAGCACTTCGGTTCTTAATGCGTCTACTTAATCTTGCCTGCGTTGTAGTTAAACATAGAGAAGCATTTCTGTGTCGAATTATATATCTTCTACAATATGGGATTTACATGAAAAAAAAAATCATAAACGGACTAAAGAAATAATGACAGATTTGTCACGCTTTGCGAATATTAATTGAAATTAATAAAATAAAATTTACTGATGAGAGTAATATTGTTGAAAGTTGCGTTAAACACCATATACCTAAACCTACCAATCTGATTATTTGGAGGCAACATTTGGTACAAAGCATATGTCTGCTCTCTTTCTCAAAGAAATCTTGTCACATTATTTAATATTAAGGCAATTATTTCTGATCGCGTTAGCTTTCGAATTAGATATGCGGAGGGGCGTATGATGGCGTATCTAATAACAATTCTTTATGCAGATTCTTTGAGACATAAAGCCTATACTTTAATAAGAAGTGATGTGTCAAAAGCTAGCACGGAATCATTCAGAAGAACATTCGAAATATATTAACAATCTTTTCAGGATTTTTTCCCTTTTATACTTATTTACCAGCCTCGTTAGAGATGTTGACCTTATTAACTGCTCACTGTCTTAAATAATTCTGGCTGCTGCTAATAAATGACCTATACACTTAGGATGAGTCTCGGATATTACTAATTACTAATAAAAGTATGCTTGTTTTTTTTATCCTACAATCGCCAAGCAAAGCACAACATCAAACAATTAATGATTAGGACAAAGTCAGACTCTGTCAAATATTTTGTATATAAATATATTTTAGGCAGGTCATTTTTATAATTCAATAAGTGTACTCGATACAACATTATGTGAACAAGTTTGTCAGTGCCTTGCGTCGGGTCAGTGATTTTCTCCGGGTACTCCCATTTCATCCACTGACCGCCACGATATAGATGAACTATTGTTGAAACTGGCATTAAGCACCATAACCCTAACCAATAATTCAATAACGATCAAGGGGGAGGTAACTATTGTTCTCCGAAGTAAAGAATTTGGCCACTGTACAGAATCACTTGATTCGCGCATGTACTTCGCTGTTTTCAGCAATTGCCAATCGCCAATGATAATGTTGGATAATTTAAATCACCAAACTCTTCCTGCACACCATTCCTTAAAACTAGTATTTGTTTTAGATTATTACAGTGCGGAAACCCTCTCCCTTTTGATTGATGCATATGTAAATATTTTCATAATTGTATTTAATTCATTAAAATTTATCTAGTTTTATATATTTTTTTTTTTGCATTTTACTTAATTTTATTGACAATTTAGTTCAGTAGTAATTTTCCCGCATAAGTCACCAAATTGTATTGTATGTTTGTATTGATGATTAGATTAGATTAAACATATTTTATTGCTAAATATTTTAACAATTGGATTGGACACAAATTATACCAATTTACAAGGGTCCTCTCCACATAGTAAATAATTACAATAGTACATGCGTCAGCAATAGTAAATTACAATATACATATACAACATTATAAATAAATTCTTTGAAAAATGAAGAAAATGGAGATACAACAAAAAAAATACAAAACAAAAAGCATGAAATTATATAATATAAGCATGTTTTACGTTACTTGTATCTGAGATGGAATTGATAGATTTATTAAAAAAAAATACATATTGATCATAAATGGGTAAAACGTTTTGTTCGTTTGATGTAAAGTTGTACAGATTTGAAAATTTGTAGATTTTGCATCTCAGTTAAGGTGTCATCGCCAAAAAGTAGGACTTCAATTTTTAGTTCATGAAGAAAAACTAGTCTTAATTTCAATTCTTCTCTTGCTTCGTTGTAAAGACAACATTCTAATATAAAATGAATTGCATCTTCAAATGCACTACCACATATACAGCCTGGATCATTAGCCAAATGCACACGAAACAGATCAGCATTCAAGCTACTGGATCTATGTCTCAGTCTAGTGTGAATTATATTTAATATTCTACATCCAGTATTGTAAAATTTGGGGGATTTTATTGTTTGATTTTTAGTTGCTTGTTTGAATCTATTTAGAGTAGGGGCATTTCTTAATTGTGGACTTAATTTATTCCATGATTTAATAGTAGAAGGGAAAAAGGAGTTTGCGAATAATTGTAATCTAGTGAAGGGATTTCTAAATTCGGTTTGGTTGCGCAAATTTAATTCATTTACCTCTCGTATAAAAGGCAGTAAACAGTCATGTAAATATAATGGACTATCATTATTACGTATTTTGTAAAACAAGTTTAATTTTCTACTATGTCTACGAGAATGGAGGGGTTCCCACCCAGTTTCGAAATATAGGGATTCTATGCTTGCAAATTTTGGCAACCCAGTAACAATTCTAGCAGCTTCGTGTTGTATTTGTTCAATTTTATTTAAATCCAAAATAGTACAACCATCCCACAGTTCACACGCATACTCTAATAATGGCATTATATAAGTAAAATTTATTTTTTCGAGATTTTCCCTGTTAAGTTTAATTTTGAATTTACGTAGCATAGACAGTTGACCAGATGTGCTTTTTAATATATTTTGAATGTGACAATGCCATTTACAATTCGATGAAAACGTAACACCCAAATGTTTATGATTTTCTACAAATTCAACATCATCATTATTGAAAAGTATTTGAGGTTTAATATTTCCCTGATTTGTTGAGAATAGCATACATTTAGTTTTTTGGGGATTAAAATCCACTAACCATTTTGTTGACCAATTGTAAATTTTTATCATATCTGAATTTAATCTTTGTTCAATTTCATTTATATTAGAAGATGAATACGATAGTGATGTATCATCAGCAAACAATCGTGAAAGACTTTGAATATCTTCAGTGATATCATTGATATATAATATGACTAGTAAAGGGTCTAACACTGATCCTTGTGGTACCCCACCTTTAACGTTCCCTACTTCTGAAAGACAATTCTGTAGAATAACTTTTTTGATTTCTGTCACTTAAGTAATTTTCAAACCAACGCAACAAATTCCCTGAAATTCCATAAGCTTTTAATTTTTTTAGTAGGCCACGGTGCCAAACTTTATCAAAGGCTTTTGATATATCACAAAATACATTACAAATAACTTCACGATTTTCTAATGATAAACAAATATTGTGGTAAATTTCAATAAGTTGGTGCACGGTAGAGTGTCCGCGCATAAATCCGGACTGATATTTATAGATAAGAGAGATGTCTAGTAGGAAATTAAAAATATATTTGAAAACAACACGTTCAAAAACTTTCCCAACACAACTAAGTAGACTAATAGGTCGATAATTTGATGGGTTAGATTTAATACCTTTCTTAAAGAGTACAATAACTATAGCCGACTTCCAAATTTTTGGAAATTTTCTAGTTTGTAGGGAATAATTAAATATTAACTGGAGGGGTTTACAAATTGTAGAAGCCGTATTTTTTAACATACAGTGACTTATCAGATCGCTACCTACTGCTTTCCCGACCTGTAGACATTCAAGTATGTCCTTAACTTCATCTGAAGTTATATGTAGAGTGTCTATTCTATTACCTGTGCGATCATGAAAATCGGGGGTAGAAACATTAGAGTTTTCTATTTCAGTTATGGAGCAGAAAAATTTGTTTAATATATTGGCTTTATCCTCATTATTTATTACGAACTCACCAGAGTCCAATTTTTGCAATGGAGGGATATTTGGGGAATGGTTACTGTTCCCCATTAATTGTTTTACCAATTTCCAGTACGATTTTGGATTAGACTTACCATTTTTATCTAACATATCATTAGCATTGATGAAAAATTGCTCTCTTGCATACTTTATCATATTGTTAACTTTGTTCCGTTGGGTCTTATATTGATGGTTAGTTTAACCATTAAGTATGTTCGTCAATTTCTAATAAATGACCTTTTCAATTCAGACGTGTCTCAGTTATTTCTAATTTCCAATATATGTATATTGTTTTAGCCAACAAGCACCAAACAAAGTGCAACATCAAACAATCAATGATTATGAGACAAATCAGACTATGCCATAAATATATTGTATATAAACCTCGCTGTTCTTTTCAACAATGCTACTCACTTAGTTATCACACGTGGAAGACAGGTACATGCATGACTGAATAAGGGTAATAACAAAATTACCGAACACCGAGCAATCTTCCAAAGGGAAAAGCAAAACTCATATCAACAAACAGAAAAAATCAGTCAAAAACCGGAAAACTGGGAAAACCGCAATGCCCCTGACTTGGTACAGGCATTTCCAAAGAAATGGTGGGTTGAATAAGAATTTAGGGCGCCAAACCTCCCGCTTCCATTACGGTTAAAACAACAGATTGTTTTTTCGTTTTTCGTTAAAAGGGCATGTTTGGGTCCATAATTTAGTTAACACAGCCACTCTTTATTGAGATGCTTGTACAAACCCAAAAACGTAAGTGGTCGTGTGTATGCTTGTTAGGGGGTGTCGCTTTTTATCTCTGTTTCTACTAGTAGTCAATTACTTGTTCAGACATTATTGTATTTTTATTTCTTCATTTCTTTAGGAAAAAACTAGAAAAACAAATCAAACTAGAAATTCCAAGGTGTCATCTGAAGGTTACAGCTCTCTCTTGAGACAAATGATTCAACATGCTATATATCTCAGGGGATACGGAACAGGATTGCACGCAGATTCCAATCGAACAATTAAGGAATATTTGAAATTGTTGAACAGGTTATACGATATAACCTGGTTTGGGTTAGATTACGCTTAATAAACCGCGAAGCGGTTTATGAAAAGCGTAAACTGACCCAAACCAGGTTATGCAAGTATAACCTGTTCAACAATTTCAAATATTCCTTATAATTTAATTTTCACAACAAAATTTAATGATTCCTCGAATTTAATTACGATTATTTCATGTGATTATTTGAATTTGTCGTTGGCGGATGAACACGTTGGTGACGTCATAATACCAACCCAGGTTATCGAGTATAACCAAAACTTTCTCCAGGCGGATAAGCCAATCAGATTGAAATATTCAAATCAAATTAAATTATTACCTAATATCAATTACATGTAGTAAGTTGGATTGCTTAAATTTTATAAATATTTCTAGAGGCTGATCAATTAATGTCCACTAATGTGGCTTGGACGATTTTGATAAGAGTATTATTTTAAATTACTAATAATGTACTGACTAAATATTGTTGTAAGTGTAATATTACGACCCATCTTTTCTAAATTGTTACAATTCCGATATTGTGTCTGTGTCACACTCGTGTAAAAATCTCAAGCAATGTACTTTTTTTTTAATTGTCAATTTAGTGTGCATGATAATTTATTTAATAAGCATAATCTGATACGCTCTAAGACAAACTATTTGAAAACATACTGGGGCCAGTAACTAGAAGCACTCTTAGGCCTTAAGATGATCTTAAGGACGTCTTAAATCTAAAGAGTGTAACAAGAAGCCCTCTTAGTATGATTGACAGCTCTTAACTTTTCCTCGCGACGACTGTCTTACGAAGGCATCTCTCAGTGTTCTCTTAGGACCTACTTAAGAAAAGTCTTATCGAATGAGTAACTAGAAAGTCGATATCAATCTCAAAGTTGTCTTAGACCCCTCTTAGCTTATTTAAGTGTAACAGGAACAAATTCTACGAGACGTTTAAGAGAATAAAATTAAGGGAGGTCCTAGGCAGCCTTATCTTTCTCTTATCAGAGAATCATGGCTGTAGCATTGAGCTTGCTTCACTATGAACGGAGAAATCGAATTTCAAAACGTATATTTCGTGACAGAACAAATCCTCTTGATTTTCTGAGTAACGAAGTGATTGTTAAAGACTACAGACTGGACAGAGAAAGCATATTTGATTTATGCGCTGAATTACATGAATACTTGGTGAGGTCAACTAGACGAACTCAGTCATTACCAGTGTCTTTGCAAGTGATGATTGCAGTACGATATTTTGCCACTGGCAGTTATTTATCTGTCATTGGTGATGCTCACGGAGTTAGTAGAATGACAGCATCTAGATGCGTTCATCATATATCTTCATATCTAGATGAGTTCATCAGATAACTTCATATTTCGCACAGAACGCTAATCGTTATATTATATTTCCAATGGAAAGGGAAGCACAGCTTTCGGTAAAGCGAGATTTTTTCAATATAAGACATTTGCCACAGGTAGTGGGTGCAGTGGATGGAATATTAATCCGTATTAAAGCTCCGAGCAATGACGAACATGCATATGTCTGTAGGAAAGGGTTTCATGCCTTGAACATACAGTGTGTTTGTGATGCTAACAACAGATTTTTAGATATTGTAGCGAAGTGGCCGGGTTGGCTCAACTCATGATGCCCACATATGGAATAACTGTTCGTTGTCAGAAGCGTTTGAAACAAACCGTATTGGGAATGGTTTGCTGCTTGGCGATAGCGGTTATGGCTTGAAGCCTTGGCTTTTAACACCAAAGCTTACTCCTACAACAGCTGCAGATAGAAAATATAACTCCTGTCACAAGTCTACAAGATGTGTGATTGAACGTACAGATAGAAAATATAACCCCTGTCACAAGTCTACAAGATGTGTGATTGAATGTACATATGGTATATGGAAAATGTGATGCAGATGTTTGTACAGAGGATTAACATTCACTCCAGAGAGAAACATTAACATTATAGTAACCACTGCTGTTCTCCACAATATATATACCGAGAGAAGAATTCCACTTGATGAAATAGAACCTGCAGTTGACGAGGAAGAACAATAAATTGACACTGATGACATGCCATAGTGAAGACGGTCGGAGGTTCCGGGACTATCTTATTGAGAATGTCTTCGTTCATTTGAATTAAAGTGTGCTGATGACTTTTATTACATTTTGTTTTTGCATTATCACTTTCTCATGCTTTAGAACAGATGAAATAGGGTGTCGTCTCAAACTGAACATGTCCATAAGCATTATAACACATATCATAGCATAACATTGCTTTGATTAATGTTCTTCACACAAATGTTAAAGTAAGACCTCCTCCTCCAGTGAGCAAAGTCCAACACCTGAACATAAGTTCTGTAAAATTAATTGTTATACTTTCTGCCATAAAAACACATTATTGTGCCTTTGAACTTTTCAGTTGGCACAAATGAGTTTTGTGGAGAACCATCCAATGAACATTCTTCCCAAGTTTAGTTGCAATCTTCTAAGTTGTTTCAGAGAAGAATATTGAAACGTATGTACCCATCAAATGTGACCTTTTTGCGTCAAATGGCGTTAAACAACATCAATCAATCAATAAATCAAAATTATCTTTAGACCAGACAAGGTCGAGGTATTAATTACAATTGCTAAGACTAGGACTTGGTAAAAATATTGTGTTAGTCATTCTAATATGAAATTAATGTCAGGCAAGGTATCACACAAAGGAGTATCCATAGATCTAATATGGTACATGTTGTAGGTCTTGGTATTACAATGTGGTCCTTCTACAATGTATTAATGTGTATTATCGGCCTTCAGTTGTCATGATTTTAATGAGTGATTGATTGAGTTTTGGTGTTTAACGCCACTTTCAACAATATTTCAGTTATATCGTGGCGACCAACTTTATCACATGCGGTCGCGAATCGAGTGCACCCTTTTTTGTAATTTACAAAGCCGGGCTTGAACCCACGCCGTATTGGTGATAGGCTTGTACGAGTTGTTAGATCCAGCGACCTAACACATTGAGCCATCCAGGCCCCATCATGATTTTGGGTTAGCTATAGATGACATTATTTAACTAAAAACAGTAACTTTATTTAACACGACTATCGACTTTACCGCGAATTCTAAACTTTTTAAGAGAAACCAAAGTTCGGAAATATCGATAAGTGCGTCATCTTATCTCTACATCTTAAGATTTTCGTAAATCACAAAGACAAACATAAGAAGGTTCAAAGAGTGGTTTCCAGTTACACTCTTTATGTACTCGTAATACTTTCTTAGACTTCTCTTAAGATTATTCTTAAGTTGGACTTACGATCGAGTTTTCTAGTTACTCAGAGGCGGATTTAGAGGGGGCGTGCGGGGCGTGCGCCCCCTAAAATTCGCAAAGCATATGTTATACAACGTTAATTAAGCAGTTCAACAAACAACTTTTTGTAACTTCAAGATAAAAAGCTTGTGTTATTTTGACCATAATGAATCCCTATTATTACTGTGGCAGCAATCTTATCTGAAACTCTTCAAATGTCAAAATGAATAGTAATGATATTAGGAGTAAATTTGGGATATCATTCTAAAAAGCTCTAGATCTACCCATTGATAAATGATCAGTATACTGTCCGTCCGGATGAAGCTTTTCGTTTCGCCGTTGGTTCATTCATTGAAAACGTATGATTCGTCCTTGTTTATAGACAAAAACAGGGTGTATATGTTAACATTAACAGGGGCGGATTCAAGGGGAGCGCACCCGGC